>NW_024121122.1:2512790-2596364 GCF_016745375.1 Pimephales promelas | reverse complement strand
GCCACAGATGCCTCTCCGTGGCACCATGGCCGCCATAGAGCGGCCAATAGCGCTGGCCGCTTCCTAGTGGCCCGGAGAGACAAAATCTGCGGCCTTCCTCAACCCGCGACATCTTCAGGAGTAGGCCCTCCCTCATCCAAATCTTTCAGGAGTCGGCCTGGTATGCCTGCAAAATCGCCATTGAGTGCAGACACGAACCAGCCCGACCGCCGCCATGTAAGCCCTGCCCACCAATGCAGATGTCTCTCTGCAGGGCTTACTAGGCAACACCGGGGTCTTTAGGGAAGACGCCGATTCGGGAGAGAGATAGCTCGCTAAAGCCTCCTCCACCTTCGCATCTCATCCCATATCCCATATCTCGAGCCCATAACATTGCTGTAATCTATTACATTGGGACTCGAAATACGGGACGAATGCGGTCTTTCCCCACGTTCTCGAGATTCTCTTATGGAGATCAGGGAAAAACGGCAGACCCCGGCGGTGAGGCTGTGACCTGCGCTGCAGGTAACGCTCGTCCATTTTTACTGGTGACTTGCGTTTCCTGCTCATGTTGTGGCCAGCTGATGTTTAGTCGGCCACAGCGCGTGTCACAACCTCCACCAGCTCCTCATAACCAGGCCGCGTGATGGCGTGGCTGAGATCACGGTCGTCCGCATCGATGCTGAGCACGTCCTTCCTCAGAAGTAGACAGCTCAGCACCGGGACCTGATCGCGGGTAGGAAACGCAGCGCGGGCTCCCACCCACCACTCTCAGAGGCTGCGGGACCAGCCGATGGCGAGCGAGAAAATGCCTCAGCATTCTCACTCTCCTCCGCCAGATCCCGCTGCGAACCCCAGGATCTCAGTCGCGCATCGCCTCGACATATGCGGGACCGGAACCCTGGGAACGCGAGCCTGACCGTGCTCGTCAAAGCACGCCAGCCGGGAGCGCAGCACTCTAATAGGCAAAGCCTCACACATTTCACAAGCAGCCCCCTCGAGAGCTGCCCGTGCGTGCTGCACTCCCAAACAATACACACAGAGAGAGTGTGCGTCCCCACCCGTGATGAAACGAGGGCAGGGATGCAACACACTCTTGAATTGTTCACTGGCCATACTTTTCTTTCAATAATAAGACAAACAACACCAAATAAGACAGACAGTTTCAACATAAAACGCGCTTGCTGAAGAGCGAAAGCTAGTGTGTGTTGTGACAGCGTCACTTTTATACTTCCGGGTATGCCGTCACATGTTACGTCACGACGCAACACCAATCAGGATTGGATTAGTTTCATTCATACTTCAGAGGCGCACGCTTAGGGAGCGTCCCCAAAGAGTCGATTTTATCGACGCAGTGTTGAGTTCCCTCGATAGGGAACTGTAGTGCTCAACATTATGTACTTTGTGCTTTTTGAAGTCTGCTGACTAGTCCAACTGAAATGTGAAATTATGTCATGCTATATGACCTTATGACTAAGTAATTGAAATCACCAAGTAATCAAACCAAGCTAATATCTTAGCTAACCACGCTAATTCATTTTAGCCTCACGGGCATGCATACTACTATGCAATATAAAATATACCCAATAATATTGCAACATTTAACTTGATGTCTTAAATTTCTAGGATTTCACATACAGCTACAGTATATTCAAAACAATAGATATAATTATAGAAGAGTTAAATGGTGCTTCCCCTTGGCTCAGTGGGGGGAACATGTTAAATGAGACATGACTCAGCGTCTCAGGCAGTATGACATCCGCCCCCAACTAGACAGCTGCCACACACTGCTGTGACCGAACCCTGCAATCCCAAAACCGCATGCCATTGTGCCCACTCTGCTCGTCATATTCCATCTTTATTAATTCATCATTTCAACACATGAAGGCATTGCATGTCTGCTCTTTACGAAGCATGAATATTAACTTGATGGGATGGAAGGGTAGGCTGACTAAACCTCTCCAGAATCGTCCGTCCCTCCTTCTCTCTATCTCTCTCCTCAAAATTCCACGCCCTATCAGATACACAGACACCAGCAGACGCAGTCTGGGTAATCTCAGCAGACACGCCGTCCTCCTCTCTTTCTACCAGCCAGTGGATACAGACATTTTGTGCCCTACGGTAAGTCCTTTATCCATCATAACAATAGCCATCCTCCTCTCTCTGCATGTGCTTGTGGGTTTAAGGCATGATTACTGCGACAACTAGAGATGGCAAATTCACATTGGCTATAGGTGCGGCAGCCAGAGTGAGGAGAGACAGTGGGATATACGAAAATGAATGGCTATTTATCCTGTGAGGTAGACACTGCAGTCTAGCAGGTGAGAAAAAAAAAGGCTGCCTGCATGTTAAAATGGTGTAGTCATCCATAACGTGAATGAAGCAATGTAGAAAAGAACAAAGACTTAGACTTAATGTGGGACATGTGCTGGTAGAGACATATTAAGATGCATGGCTAGGTGTGCAGTTAGCATCTGAACATTATACACGCATGCTGGGACACACGTGTGCTACATGCTACCACCACATGTCTAGAGAATGGGGACATTTCTTCCCTCAGCATCAGGCTGACTTTGCCTAACAACAGTGAAATGTTGTGATTTAACGCATTTGGAATAAAATAACATAGGCTATCGGTAATATTTATCTGTATTTAATCAAATACATTTAAAGACTCTGTGAAATGGCTGAAATAACGTGTGAATTTTCCTGTATGAAATGACAAAAACAAGGTCAATGCTCTTGAAGTCACATCTGTCATCTCTACTGACAGCAAACATGTCTGACAAGCCAGACCTCACGGAAATCGCCAGGTTTGACAAAACCAAGCTGAAGAAGACTGAGACAAAAGAGAAGACCCTTTGCCCACCAAAGAGAGTGAGTGTCTGTTACATTACAGCATACAGTGTGTCCAGTCAGTTTGGGTGTGGTGTAGGTCTCTCTTCCCCCATCTGCAGTGTTCTGTCTATCTTCTCTCTTTATAATTTTGTTTCAGCCATTTGTTTCTGTTCCATCCCTGTATCCCTAGATCCATCTCTATTCACACTGCTCACTACACAGCCTCTTTTTCCAGCTTCTTATGTCAGCAGATGCTGTCAGTTCAAAGTCTTGCATTAGCATTGCAGTGCAGACCTAAGCTTGCTTGCAGAATTTCTCACGTGAATAAGCATCTTATTTGCAATAATGCCACGCTTCCTGACACGACCGTCCTTCACACACATCTCTGTCTCTCTTGTGAAGCTTTACTGACGCAATATCCTGCCAAAGCATTAATAAACATTATTTACATTTAATCTTTCTCTGTTTTCAGCTATCGAACAGGAGAGGAAAGGAGACGCCACCCCATGACCCAAGAGACAAGCACAAAACATGTTCTTCTGACATGGCAGATATTACAATTCATATTTCTGTTTAAAGGGTGCTTTTGCCCCATGTGATGCATGGTTACCATGGCAATTGGAGTCACTGGGGCCTATAAATGTGAGTGGGATGAAGGGGGGTGACGTGAGACAGGGTTTAAAATAGATATTTTAACAATTCTGTTTTTTTTTTTTTTAAGGGTTTCTTCATGAAATAAAGGCAAAATGAAATCTAAAACAAATAAAAATGCCAAATATGACTCATCTTCTTAAAATTATTTTTAATTTGGTGATTATTCAATGCCAATGATAATTTGGGGTTTGCATGTTTTATAGGGACTTTAGACATAATGATTTTAATACTGTACAAACTGTACAGTAAAATGACTGACTACACACACAGTACACATGCTCACAAATTATCATGACTCACACTCACAGACGCACACACTCAGAGATGCAGAAACTCACAAACTTTTTTTGTCAAATATGTTATTATCTTTAACAATGTTTGACATTTGACAAGCACATGCACACAAAAGACAAGTCTCGTGCAATCGGATAATAGCAATAATAATAATTATAACAGAAGATAATATCTCTATATCCTAATATTAATTATAAATACAATGTATATAAAATATAATTAAACACAATATAAAATATTATTTTAAAAAAACAAGTACAATGGATTGACCACCTCATATTGAGTGTACGATTTCAGATGATGAATAAGGGTCTTATCAAGCGAAACGATCGCTCATTAAAAACAAAAGTTTAGGTTTTATAAGCTCAAATGGTCACCTTGCTCTGTTCTGTGATGCACGTTTGTGACTCTCCTATTCGAACTCGTTCATCGAAAAAAAATATTGTCTGAAATCGTTTAAAGCCCTTTGAACAGTTTGCACTGAAACTGTCTTTTGGACCTTGAACCGTTTGGTTCCCATTGAAGTGCATTATATGAAGAAAAATCCAGGAATGTTTTCATCAAAAACCTTAATTTCTTTTCGACTGAAGAAAGAATGACATGGATATCTTGGATGACATGGGGGTGAGTAAATTATCAGCAAAAGTTTTTTTAAAAAGTAAACTACTCCTTTAATTGAGGTTATAAAATATAAACACATGTTCAGTTTTCATAGAAGCCAAGGATCTGATTTATCTGGATCTGATCTCATTTCAACCTTTTATTTCAGTCTTCTGATTCAAATATGCTGTGTGGTAAAAGCCAGTATATATATATATATATATATATATACTATATATGAAAACCTTCTGGACCTGTTTTTTAAAGATTAACCTATGCAAAAAGTGAAAAATAACATAATATGCTACATTTATTAATTTGTGTTTGAACTGTGACAACATTGTATATTGAGCAATACAATTAACAATAAAAACTAGTTAAAATGATTAAATTGGTCAAATTAAGACTATTGAATGTCTGTAGGCCTATAGGCTAGCCTAAAGTATTTCTGCTCTTTGAAAGTTGAAAGTAAAACACATAGCCTTAAATACACATGATTCAGGATAAATAATGTTGTAGTGTTGTGTAGTGTTGTTTTAGGGGTACAATATTTACATTTAGTGCCTTTCATGTCCATTTATAGTCTTTACACATCAGCTTGGATACTTGCATGGCTAAAAAAAAATGCTAATTTCAAGACGATGAGGTCACGTCAGGTCGTCACGTGGGTCAACCCGCTCGCTCAAAAGTACAAAATGTTCGGATAGACTTTCAGTCGGTCTGTCAGTCATTCGAATGTTTGATTTTGGAAAACATCGGAAAACGCGCCATAGAAACATTTGGTCTCTCTCGCGCACGGTGTCCAGTCAGGCGCCATACTCAAGCATCTCAGCGACTTTTTGATAGTCGCACAAAACGCAACGGATCAATTATGAAATTCGTTGCCAATTTCGTTGCCAAGGGGTGGTTGATTATGATTTCACTTTTCTATGTGTAATGTTGCTGTTTGAGCATAAACAACATCTGCAAAGTTACAACGTTCAAAGTTCGTAGTAAAGGGAGATATTTGCTTTTAATGAAATTTGTTTTTAAGGACTACAACAAAGGCTGGTACGAACTACACAAGCTTACTCCCGGGTTAGTGACATCACTAACCCTAAAATTTACATAAACCCCGCCCCCTTGAAAAGAGGAAGACATGTTGCAGTCAATGCATTTGTGAGTCAGCTCAAACTGTAGCATCCGTCTTTTCACATGCAATAGAAAGTCACTCTGTGTGCATCTCACAATAGTTTCTATATGAGTAAACTATAGATTATCCTGACAGAATATGCTGATTGAAGATACAGTAGTTAACTCTACATCAGTAACATAAATTCAACAACTAACCATTCAGAGATGTCCTGTTGCATTCTTGTTGTCACTTATTCTTAAGTGTCTCTCCATCTTTGTCTGACTCTGGTTTAAACATAAAAGGCAGAACAGTTTCTGACATTTTAGCATCTGCATGAGGTAATCAGAGCTGCTAATATGCTCTAGAAGCTGTGTCGGGGCGTGTACCAAGGGCACATCATCGCCATAGAGCATCACAGTCCCGCCACAGCCGGTGCCAGAAGTAAAAATTCAATAAAATTTCTCTATTGACATTTGAGATATAGGCCATAAAAACGTAACCATACATGGTAGACATGGCAGACAGCTGTACTAAGCATTGTATATGCTCATATAAATGCCAAAGTTCATGGGCCACTAACCTTGTTTTAAGATAAATGCCTTTTATTCGCAATGTATTGGATAAGTACTTCATTACCACAATCCGTCCCTGGTCGAGAGCTGCAGCTCTTTTGCATTTAAAGTGCCAGACACTTTAACATGCTATATAAAAATAGTTGTGGGATATTTTAAACTAAAACTTTACATACACACTCTGGGGACATCAGAGATGTATTTTAATATTTTAATTTTGTGAAAAGGGCATTATACTGCAGCCCATACATTCTGCTCTTTTAATATTTTTTTTTTTTATTGATTTAATCGACTCGTTGCTGCCCTATATTTTCTTTATTTTTACAGTCAAATTGCTGTAGAAAGAAATGTTAAACAAATGTATAAATCTGTATAAAACTCTTAAGGTAATCCAATCCATCTACTCCTTGACAAAGTACAGACTTTTCTATGTAGCCTAAAGCACACAGAAAATGTTTTATAATTACCTTCAGACCCTATTAAGCCCAATACCAGGTATATTGATTGATTTAAACTTTTATTTTGTCATTATTCAATCTATTTACAGTAAATTCCTGTTAAATATTGATTTATCCTTTACAAAAAAAAAACAAAAACACAAAAACAAAAAAACAAGATCTTGTGATATTAAGTTTCAGAAACATATTTTAAAGTTTGACTTATCGAGACTGTTTTCCAGATGGCTGGTGCCTGTATACACAAAGTGTACTGTCTTTATAAAATACCTTAACTGTCTGTACACTTACAAAGTTCTCAATGCTTCGGTTTGCATAGGGACCCTCATTACCGTGTTATGTGGACCCTGCATTACTGTGGGCTATTTTGAGCCTTGTTAGTGGTATTGACCAGTGATTTCTTTTTATTTAATATATGCCCCCATAATATCCTATAGCATTATAATTTAAACAGTTTTTAGAGATAAAACTCTTTGCATTCGATTATCATGAAAACAAATCTCAGAGAACGGTTGACTAAGATGTTTTATTAGACCAAAGCTTAATTTTGCGCTGGAGTTCTCCTTTAAAAAAATCGCCTCATTAAAAGACTGATTGAAAAAGAAAACGTTGGTATAAATATTTTGCATAAAAGTTATTGTTTTAAAATTTATTGCAGGAAGCAATTTTGAAAATCGCAGAAAATATTTCCAAGTTTTATTTATTTATTTATATGTTATTTATTTTTTGTGAAAAGGCACATTTTGTTCAGGTCAAATGGGAAAACAGGCTAGGCTACATTTTTTTTTCACAAACACCTATACGAATTTGAGGTGTATTAACCTAAAGTTTTATTCTCATTTTTTATAAGCCTATAATCTCAGGCATCCTTATTGTCAGGCATCCGAAACGCCGTAACGGTCAGTGACTGACAGGCTAATGAACTGCACCTGAGCTTCTGTAAGCGACAAGTCAAAATGGATCATCTGTGCAGCAAGGTGAGCCATGTTCCCTCTTATCAGTCTGATATGGGGAGTAAACGCTGTGGTGATGCTCTTAGTCATTTTAATGATTAGGCCTACTTACTGATTATTAGTTAACTTCATTGCCCGTAGTTGTTAGCCGTGTGAATTAAAGCGTGAAAGTAAGCGATGTGTAATTCAGTTTGTTACTCCATATAACCATTCTGAGATGTCTGCGACAGAGCGTTTATGGCACAATGGCTCCGTTTAGGTTAGGTCTGAGTGTATCAGATCATTGTTTAATACGGGTTTGTTTTGTAACAAGTAGGTGTGGGAATGTGGGTTTCAGGCACCGTGAAGACATGATAATGCCGATGTCCAATTAGTGGGGATTATCCTCACTTGCGCGTCCCTCCATTGTCTTCCAGCCAGCAGCATTGGTTAAACGATTATACAACCATCAAATAAACGCTGTTTTGAAAAGGGATTTTTGAGTGGCTAACGATTTGATTCGAAGATGTCAATACGTGGTTTCAACAATTAATCTTCCACGAGCAACAGTAGGCTGTGAGAAAAAAAAATCTCCACATAGCGTATTAATTATCGCAAAAGTCATCGAAAGTAAAATGATGAAATATAATCGTTCTCATGATTATCCTTTTGTGTACATTGCTCAGCTGTTGATCCCCAAGTGACAAATAATAACTTGGTGTGAATTAGCTTATCGGGTTTGAATTTGTCTTGCACGACACATGATTGAATTGTGTCAACTCATCAGTACTGAATATTGTAAATATCTGCTGTATCATTACAATGACTTGTCTCACATAAGGAGAAAAAGTATTTAGCTATACGTTAAGCATACTATGGGATACTTTAAGCATACTTTAAGCATAGGAATATAAAAAACGTGAATTGACAACTTAATTTAAATATCCCTTTCGACACACAAATCGAATGAATAAATCAATTAATAAACGCATTCATAAATAGGCTATTATTAGTTTTATTTTGCAGGCTTATGCTATGTCATGTTGCACTCTATACATGTATCAATTCGGACTGTTTCCAGACATTTTTCACACCAGAGCTGTTCCCAGGGGATCAGCTGGTCTTCTATTAACACTAGAGTGTCAGAGGCGTAGACGTGTTACATGTTATTTGCATGGCCCTTAGCGAACGGAGCCGAATGATTTTATGACTCTTCCTATACAATGTAGAGCAGCCCCTTACATTTCAGTGTCATTTCCCGGTGAAAAACTTTCCCAAAACGTGACAAGTCAAGTCTCGGATAAAGAAACAAAGTCAAGCGAAATTAATTCAACAAAAAATTAAAATGTTAAATATGTATGGCCTAGGCATATATATATATATAGAGAGGATTATTTATAAACTAATAAACTCTTAATGTAAAAAGGAATATATAAGAGCTATTTTGATGCACACATGCATGTGATATGTCCAACACGGAATCAACACCCAGCGTATTAATGAATAGGCCTACACAACACCTTCAATAGACAAGTCTAATGAATGGATATTAGCTAAACAGTTTGATGGCTTTGGACAGTTCAATTCAAGGTGTCTGATAAATACACAAATGGCACATTAAAGTTACAAAAATAACTGAGTAGGCTAGCCTAAATAAATAAATGTAGGGTTGGAACAATCTGAAACAACCCGCATCGTGAACTACAGTTTAATAAAAGATAGGCTGAATGGGTTAGTGAAAAGTGTTGATGCTTTGAAGTGCAGTTAAGACCACACAATTCAGTGACGAGCTCGACGTCTTTTCACAGCGAATTGTCAAGAGATCCCTGTCACTCAAAGTTGGCCACAGGTATAAATTCCTTGCTCGTTTAAGCACTGAGTCACTTGTTTTCTGTGTCTTCCTGTGTATCCATCTCAGTGTTTGTGCTTTGCATCTCAACAAGAAGGGAGCATCGACTTCGCTCACGCGGCAATGAACCCTTGCCAGATTTTTGCGTCGTTGGTGATGTCTATGTGCTGTCACGTACTGTCGACAACAGCATGGTAAAGACATTTCAGATATCTTATCATACTTAATTTTTTATTATTATTTTTTTTTTGTCACTGTTATTTATAAACATGATTTTTTTTCTTTTTCCAGGTCAGTGAATAACTTCCTGATGACAGGACCTAAGGTAATTTAGGTCTTTACGTCTGGCACTTGTATAGCGATATTTCAATTATACTAAAATGTCTTAAACTGTCTGAAAGTACAGTGTTTAATTAATTATCATCTTTTAAATCTACCAGGCTTACCTCACATACACAAGCAGTGTGCAGGCAGGAGCTCAGAGTGGTATTGAAGAGTGCAAACATCAGTTCGCATGGGACAGGTGGAAGTGTCCGGAAAGCGCACTGCAGTTATCTACACATAACGGCCTGCGGAGTGGTAAGCGCCATTTACAAATTTATATTGGATACATTCTGGTTTATTTATTTATTTCACTTAGAAATGTATGTTCCAAATTAACTTTCTTTTAAAATGCATTGAATTTTACCTAACATGTTCTATATAAATATTTTTAAATATTTTATTTATTTATTTATTTATTTATTAATAGCGACCAGAGAGACCGCTTTTGTTCACGCTATAAGTGCTGCTGGAGTTATGTACACTTTGACAAAGAACTGCAGCTTGGGGGACTTCGATAACTGTGGCTGTGACGAATCCAAAATAGGAAAAACTGGTAAGACATTTTCGTTTATTTTATTAACAATGCGTATGTATAATTAAAATCAGACCAATAACATCAGACTTCGCTATTCTCTTTTTTCAAAGGTGGTCGTGGTTGGGTTTGGGGAGGCTGCAGTGATAATGTTGACTTTGGAGAAAGAATCGCCAAACAATTTGTGGACGCGCTTGAAAATGGTCACGACTCTCGCGCTGCAGTCAACCTGCACAACAATGAGGCAGGTCGACTCGTGAGTAGCATTGAATTTATTCTCTTATTATTCGTTCTCTAGTCAAAAGAAAAAAAAATATTTATTGCACTATGCGGGTTCATATGGCTAACGTGAAACTACCTGTACGTGTATTGCAGGCCGTCAGGTCAACACTCAAAAGGACATGCAAGTGTCATGGTGTGTCTGGAAGCTGCAGTATTCAGACATGTTGGATGCAGCTGGCTGACTTTAGAGATATCGGCACCTATCTGAAAATCAAGCATGGTCAAGCACAGAAGTTGGAGATGGACAAAATTCGGATGAGGGCAGGTAACAGCGCGGATAACCGTGGCGCAATCGCGGACACTTTCAGCATCGTTGCGCGCACAGAGCTCATTTATATGGAAGATTCTCCAGACTACTGCGTGAAAAACCTCAGCCTGGGACTACATGGGACAGAAGGCAGGGAATGCCTACAAAGCGGGAAGAATCTTTCACAGTGGGAGAAGAGAAGCTGCAGGCGGCTCTGCCACGAATGTGGTCTGAAAGTAGAAGAGAGGAGGATAGAGACTGTGAGCAGCTGTAATTGTAAATTTCACTGGTGTTGCACAGTCAAATGCGAAACATGTACTCAGACTGTGACCAAATATTTTTGCACAAAAAGACACAGAAACCGTCGGCCGCACAACAATTCACGCAAAAGACAACGTAATAGGAGATGAAGTCATCCTCTTTTCAAATATATTAAGTTGTATAGTTCCAATGTAAATATATTTTATATCAGATAAGATATGCTGCTTTTTCACTTATTGCAGCCTGTATGATTCTGCACATTACTATGAGGAAAAATGTCAAACAAGGGCTTCCTCGTTCCCACTGTCAATGGATTGGATAAATAGCTAAATTCTATTTTCACGTAGACCTATGTTCATAATTTGCACTTTTCGTTGTAGACATTAGATCACAGGTTTTGTTATTTATACAAATATGATCGTTTTGAATATCTGCACGTCTCTTTTATCTCTCTCTCTCTCTCTCTCTCACTTGACAGTGTAATGTTTCACAAGGGTTGAGTGTTGTTTTTATGGAACTTATTTAAGGCAATTATTTTTTTTTTTTACTATCACTTTATTATTTTTAAACTATTGCATTCTGTTTATATATATATTAAATGGACTTATTTTGTCTTGGGCAACAAATTAAATATTTTAAACAAAATTACAGTCTCCGAGGGGTCGATTTCATTGCGCAGTTTTGTTCAGATGTTTATTGGTGAATAAACAGAGTAAAATCTCTCTCAATCACTTGAATTATGCATCAGTCCCAACGACGCGACCCAGAATGATCTGTCCTGTATTGATATCCTTTGAAGTTCATTGGAGGCGTTTCCTTGACCTGGCTGGTGACTGTGGACCAATAGCTTGAGGAACCCATAACAAAAGGCATTTTGCCCAGGCCCCCATTGAGATGAGTAGCCTATAAAATACACGACAGTAGGTTACATCACTTTTTTAAATCAGCACATCGCCTGCTTTATCAGTGTGGATCTAAGATAATGGCTTCCATTTTCCTCTGGGTGTTTTTATTGTTAATTTGCGACAAAACTGTCCCTGGGCACACATGGTGAGGATGCATAGTGAACTATTATCAGTTTATGTAGCCATAAAATAACGGCTCTTTTTAACATGTATTTTGTTTTGCTTTTTCCTTACACAGGGCAATGAACAATTTGCTGATGACTGGACCAAAGGTATAGCCTAATTTGAAGCCTATTCTTAGCTTTGAAAAGCCACTTAAAACGACCACCTTAAAAAAAGTTTTTTACGAAAAAAAAAATGACCACGATATCGTAAACTTCTATATCTTTCCCATATTTTCTTCCTAGGCGTATCTTACCTATGCAAGTAGTGTGCGTGTCGGTGCTCAGAGTGGGATACATGAATGCAAACATCAATTTGCTTGGGACAGGTGGAACTGCCCGGACAGCGCGCTACAACTTTCCACAGTTAAAGGCTTTAGAAGTGGTAAGATGTGCATAGATATGAATTGTTTATCTCCTTTTTTTTAAAACAAAATCTGACAAATAAATAACACTTTTATACTCAACTTTTGTAGCAACGAGAGAGACGTCATTTGTCCATGCAATAAGCGCCGCCGGGGTTATGTATACTTTAACCAGAAACTGCAGTCTCGGAGATTTGGACGACTGCGGATGTGACAGTTCGAGGAACGGCAAACTCGGTAAGAACAATCATAAACAATCATATCATAACCCTATACAGCCAATCAAATATCACAAACTTTTTTTGTATTTAAATAAATGGCACGACGTATTTACCTAATGGGATGAACTCTATTTCAGGGGGTCGTGGCTGGCTTTGGGGAGGATGTACTGACAATGTAGATTTTGGAGAGAGAATTTCTAAACAATACTTGGATGCGCTTGAGACTGGACAAGACTCTCGAGCTGCAGTTAATCTTCATAATAACGAAGCTGGACGTTTGGTAAGTTGAGAAATCTTTTTCCAAATGACAAAGTTTTATATATATATATATATATAATTTAGGCCTAGGCAGATTAAAACACCTGATACCTGAACAGGGACGAAAATATTATTAAAAAAAGAAATAAAAATCAATAATGTCAAACACTAGCCTATAGGGGCGCAAAAACAAATAACCTGTGCAAGACGATCCTCAAATGTGTCCATAACATTATAGGCTCAACAAATCGTTAGCGGTTTGTCTTATGCAAATCAATTTTAAATATTTTAAAGACACTTTGCCTTACAAAAATAAAACTACAATTTTTGTGATTCTATATTTGTATTTCATAAATCTATATAAAGGTGATGATCCCTAGGCTATTTAGCGATTGAGCAGCTGTTGCCAGCCTCGTCAAGAAAATACTTTTCTTTTCAAGACTGGTTTGTTACAGAAACGTTTTTTGATTCTTCTTTATTTTTTACAAACATTGCTATTTAGCCTATAAAGAATATGCAACAAACTGTTAAGATTTGTAAAATAACAATAGGCCAATTTGTATTCTAGGCTGTAAAGGCGACCATGAAGAGGATCTGTAGGTGCCATGGCATGTCAGAAAGTTGCTCAATGCAAACGTGTTGGATGCAACTTTCTGATTTCCGTGAGATTGGCAATTACCTAAAAGTGAAACACGACCAAGCCCAGAAGCTTGAAATGGACAAGAGACGAATGCGCGCGGGCAACACCGCGGACAACCGCGTGGCCATGGCAGACGCTTTCGGCTCCATCGCTCGGACAGAGCTCATATATCTGGAGGATTCGCCGGATTATTGCGTCAAGAACCTGAGCCTCGGACTTTCTGGCACAGAGGGTCGGGAGTGCCTGCAGCATGGAGAAAGTCTCAGTCAGTGGGAAAGGCGAAGCTGCCGCAGACTGTGCCATGAGTGCGGTCTGCGGGTGGAGGAGAGGCGCACAGAGATAGTGAGCAGCTGCAACTGCAAGTTCCACTGGTGCTGCACTGTAAAGTGCGAGAACTGTTCTCAGGTCACTGTCAAACACGTTTGCGCCCGGAGACACGGAAGCTACGGTCACCAAAGACGCAGACCCCGAGGACCAAAATAAAACACCTCCTAAACTATTTTCTTAGGAGAACACTTACCTGCACTTTATCGCCCTTAATATATATTTTTATTTCTGTACATACTCAATTATATATTAAGGTATTGTAATAAAACAAAGTAACTGAAATGTCTTGTGGTTTCGTTCTTAATGTCCATGACCACCATTTCTGTGGCTATCTACAAACATGTCCAAATGTGAAAATACAGTTTAAATGAATATAGTTTTTAACCTGTACTGCACCTGACTTATGAAATTGAAAATACGCAACATGATTTAGCGATCAGGTAAGAAATGCAGATAGTTTTGACGATCATATAGGACACAACCGTACGAAAAACAATGCGTGCATTAAAGGTGCGCTTGAAATAAATGCTTAATTACAAACAAAAAAAAAGACTAACAATAATGAAGTCGCGGGTTTTATCAATTTAATATCAACTTACAGTGGTCAAAGACAACTTCTATTGACTTAAGGCTTACCTCAGGAAGTGTCTCGTAGTGTCTTATTGGCTAGGTCCATGAATATTAATCGCGTTGTGGTATGCTTTAATCAAAACGCGGCCGGTGAAAGCCTGACAGACGCTTTAAAACAAGGATTTCACCCCTTGCAGTGTCTGTAAAACATTTTTTTTTTTTCAAATTGTAATTAAATTACATATTTTAGAAAGTGATGATGGTATAATCAATTATGATGGTTTCGCAGTTATCATATTGCATTAGGTCAGTCGAGAGCTTTATCCCAGACACGCGCTGTCAAAAAAACCTTGAAATCATGAGATACCAATTAGTACCATGACGTTTATTCAATGAATACTCTTGAAGGGATTAACTTCGTCACACTTGGCACATCGCCCTAGGCGCCTCCCTTGCCTAGACTTTGGCGCACTTTGATATGCGGACAGTTGGCCACTGACAGTATGCTGTCCTGGTGACAAAAATGTAGACAAAGCCCGTAGGAACCATGCCACTGTTGGAAGGTGTTTGGCATGTTAATCCTGCCGCTGTGTTGGTGTAGGCTACATCACACCTCGGTAAGTTCACTGCGATACATGTAAATAAATGAAAAGAAGGGTCTAAATTCCATTATTAGTCACGTTAAGATGTTGAGAATTTAAATTGTAAAACCAGCCTTACTTCGTGTGTCAACAAAGTGATTTGTGATTATGTTTTACACCATTTGATGTTGTGGCATAATCACGACATTTGTTTTCATATACTTTATCAGCAGATTTCTCACTTATTCCTCGGTTTACTCAGTGGGGCATGCCATAAATCTGCCAAACTGTCTGGCCTGATGAATGATGGGATATTGGCTCAAGTGGGGGTCTTGACTCAGAGGACAGGGGGTGGGAATCTCAGAATATAGTATGTCACAGTGAGTTAATTTGCCTCCCTTAGCTACTTCAGTGTTGAAAGACAAAATGATTTGACTTCAATTATTTTATATATAAAAAGTATACTTAAAAGGTGTACTTAAATTAAATGGCTCACTTTGCTTCAAATAAATGAATAAATACTTTAAGTAACATTTTTTCTGTGTTTTTTTCCCCCCCACTAATTAACAGACACAGCCCATTCACCCACCACATACTGGCTATTTTCCTTTCAGGATGCTATGTTCTTTCCCAGGCCACCCTGCTGAGCTCTGATGAATAAGGAACAAAATGGCCATCCCCTCAAATACAGTACCATGTTGTTGTCATCTCAGCCATGACCCCCATTCCCATCCCCTCCTTATCTCTTATTTTACTGACCTTTCATATGGATAGAATCAGGTTGTAATCTCAGTGTATCCCTTTGGTTTACCCACTTCAAAACCCCAGCACTAACAGTGATCCCAGTCTGTTCCACGCCACAAAAGATCAATTTCCTTCCACTTCCGCATGACAAAAGGCAGGAATGCAGAGTTACACCAGAAGAACTGCCACAGTCTCCATCATTCTAAGAACTGACTCCCTGACTTTTTTGTCATTCATCAAAGGTCTCTCACTGGCACTTTATTGGTTTTCTTTTCCATGACAGGTCAATATCACTGATACCATTATTTGGTTAAATCCTAGTGCCTCCCACTGAGATCTTTTGGGTCTCAAGTATTTTTAAAATATCCACCACTTCCTTAAGTTTAATGTTATGTAAGTGTGGGAAAATAGTAACGTGCATTGCATTGTTAAACCAAGCAAGTACCTAGAATTATATATATATAAAGATCCTATTAATAAAAGACCATTTAATTCCTACAGCATACTGCAATGAAAGTTCCTTCTGTTTTTTTTTTTTTTTTTATTTGTTAAAAAAAAAATAATAAAAATAGCCATGGCTTGTCAGTAAGGACAGGTGGAGCAGTAATCAGTAATAAATTGTAATTGTGTTCACCATTCTGCAACAAAGATTTTCTTAACTATATTAAGGCCACATTCACACGAAGCCTGAGCTTTCCCTATCCAATCTTTTTTTCCTTCATTCTAAAAAAAACACAAAAAAAACACGCAAGCACAGCATATGGAATATGAAACATATTAAATGTAAATCAGACAACAGTAAAATAAAGAAACAAAATAAAAATACTTTGAAAGTAAATAAGAAATAAAGAAATAAAAGAGGCACATTAGCTTCGGCAGCACGAACTCAAGCAAGTAATCCACAGTAGTTGCTGTTACGTGACGTAGCAGTGTCTGAGTAGGGTCAACAAATGGGGTGATGATGATGACATCATCATTTCACAAAATATACGGTTTGGGTGGCTTTGGCTGTACACGCGAAAACGCAAGGATGTCATTTTCAGATATATCCATTCTGGGACCCAGTTTAAAAAAAAAATAGCAGGGAATTTAAGGCTGCTAAAACACCAGATTTGTCTGGACGAAACACTTTAACAAAGTTTTTCATGCATAACTTGCATCTGAACACGTCTCCGTGTGGACAAGACCTAAGTCATAAATTCAGTAGGATACATAAAAATTTAGCGTATGGTTTCGGCAGGCATGTAGGTCACAATCATTATGATAGCGGGGCAGAGCATATCAATTAAAGTATAAATCGTTTAGTTTAAATGCGCTCATTTGAACTGACTATATAATTGTTTGTTTTTATTTTTGTTCTGCGAATAGACATGAGATTATTTTCCTCACCTCACCTCTACAAACAACATGCTGAGGCATTAAATACAACAATAAAGTAAGTAAGTAAGTAAGTAAGTAAGTAAAAGTTTATTTATATTGCACCTTTCACAGGTATAGGGCCACAAAGTGCTTTACAACAAAAACAATTAATATCATAAAACACACACAATAAAAACATACAGTACATGATCATATCAACCCACAGGTAGCTAATTGAAAGCCTGAACAAATAAATGTGTCTTAAGTCTGCATATGAAGACATCAACAGAATCAGAGGAGCGCATAGACGGTGGAAGGTCATTCCACAACCTAGGGGCAACTGCCTGAAAAGATCGGTCACCTCTAGTACGGTAGCGAGTGCGTGGAACCATCAGCAGGTTCTGATCCACAGACCTCAGAGCACACACAGGGGCATAACGCTGAATTAGGTCACTAATATAAGGGGGAGCCTGGCCATGTAAAGCTCTGAAAACTAAAACCAAAATTTTAAAATTTATTCTATAGGACACTGGTAACCAATGAAGTTCTTTTAGGATTGGGGATCTGCGAGACCTCCTATTTGTACGTGTTAAAATTCTGGCTGCAGAGTTTTGTACTAATTGCAGTCGAGAGAGCTCCTTCTGGTTTAGGCATAAAAATAAACTATTACAATAGTCTAAACGCGAAGACACAAAGGCATGAATGATAAGCTCCAAATCATTTCTTGAAACCATATTTCTAAGTTTCGAGATTTTCCTTAATTGAAAGAAGCAGTTTCTCGTCAGCTGCTTGCAGTGCTGCACTAACGACATGTCTTTGTCGAGGATAACACCCAAATTTCAATTCTAAAGCAATTCTAAATAGCATTCTATGCAAGTGTCATGTGTTGTAAATCAAAATTAGAGCACCATCCTCTAGGGAAATAACACAGACAAGCTTGACCTCTGCCAAATTTGTGACTGTGTTCAGCGATTCGAATATAAAGCTTACAAAATGTTTAACACAAACTAGCGGCAAGACCCAGAATCTGCCCTACAGCTAAATTTACAGTCAGGAGCCGCTGGTTAAAACACAAGCTAGCAGCCCTTTGCAAAGAACCCTTCATTCTTGGAGTCCTGCGGTTGACTGATGAGTGCCTTCACATCTCACCTTGGTGTTAGATTGCATGCTGTTCTGTTCCCAAAAGGGATGTTTCCTGTTTCTGATTGGAAAATTCGATGCTTAACAGGTGAATAGGCACCGGGGATGTGCTGATCTACAATGATCAAATGCATTGCTCTTTCTGTATCTTTTGTTGTCTGGATATTTATTTGCGGTCATGGCCTAGTTATTTGCTGTGCTAAGAGCATGTGAGAACTTGATGTGACTGATCTACAATTAGTGGACTATTGTGATGCAACCACTTTGCCCATAATTAAACATGCACACTATTAATACAGTACGTTTTTGATGCATTTTAAATTAGAGGGAATCAAACGTGCAATGTACAAATATATACAGTCATGCTCTGTAAACCTGTAAGCTTTGAATTTCACATCTTTGGTGATGAGGCACTTCCTCTATACAAAGTTACAGGAAACAGAGAGAGCTCAGAGCCAGCTATTCTGCGTCAACATTATTATCACACTCAGACCAACTAGCCACAAGCAAAACGGGCGCCTTGCACTCTTCATCAAAGCTGTATACTTTACTAGCTATCATCAAAGCTAACTGTAGAACAGTCAGTTTATACTGACTAAACAACCGTATAAACTTTTTTAAACTGGAAAAACAACCATTCCAATCATAATGAGTTTTGAAAGTCTACCGACCAAATCTGAAGTGATGTGCTGGAACTCTGGAAACTTGGCTGACTATCTCAAAAAAGTGAGTTCATCCAATTGTTCTTCTGACTTAAGAGCTAGATGCATTCAATTAAAGGGAAATATATTGAAAGCAGTTCTTAACATTAATAAAGTTTAGCATCTAACATGTAATGACAATGCTCTTTGAAAGGGTAATCTTTGTAGATCTTTTTTGAGTCGCACTGTTGTTCTTCAGTTGCTGTGCTCAAGTGTGGCTGATAGATTGCCACGCAATGTGGTTTTCCAAACATGTCTATTTGATGGTGTCATGTTTCTGATAAGCTCAGTTATAGCCTTGTCTTGCAATCTTTTTGTCAAATGCACCATTATGTCAAAAAGTATATTGTAAATTAGAAATGTATATTAAAGAAAAACCGATACAGTTTGTGTTTTTTTCAAAATAATATATATGATATAAATGAGTTTAAGTGTGAAGCATGACTACAGAGCAGTTTTCAGTTATCACACATATTTTGTGTTTTCAGATGAAACTGCTGGGGTGTGACAGGGTGGTGAAGAAAAGTAATATGAATGGTGCAAGATTCTTGGTAAGTCTTTTTGTCTCTCTTTAACACATATACTACAACTCAGAGTCAGACCTTACTTACAACTGAAATCTATACTGCATATAATCATCATTAAACAATGTACAGTACTGCACATAGGTTATAGATTCTTCTTCTTCAAAAAAAGTTTAAAGGCAGTTATTCATCTTTAATTTTATTGTGCCATTAGGAAATACATTAACGGTTTCAATGTATTTTCGAAAATGCATTTCCAAACATTCAATTTGCCTTTAATAATCCAGTGATTTTTGAATGCACAAGTAGTACAGAAGGCATGGTCCACACAGACCATGAAATGGTGAGAGAACGGATCTCACCATCGCATCCATCTGGGATTACATGAAGAGAATAAATGACTCAGAATAAGTCATTGACTCAGAATAAGTCAAATGAATCTTCTCTAAGCAGCTTGAAAAACCTACCTGCAAAGTTATCTTAAAAACTGTGGGCAGGTGTACAATTAAGTGATAAATAAAATCTATTTATGACATTATTTTTCAAACATCCCCATAATGTATTTTTCACAAGTGCCTAAAACCTTTCACAGTATTAAAGTTTTGCATATATTTAACACAGATGTTACAAAGTGTTCTTATGAATTTAGTCTCACTCTTTTTTTATGTCTCTTCATATAATCCCAGATGAACTTGATGAGATCAGGTTTCTGTGTGGACCAAACCATCTATTGATTCACTCCTTGTGCATACAAAATCCTGTTCAGTTATTGCAATTAATGGCACAAGTACAGTAATGTTGGGAAACATAAATAGATTCCCTAGGAGCACACTTAAGAAAAAGCACAATCTTCTTAAAAATATTTTGGTGGAAAATCGAACATGCCAAAGACTTTTGCACAGTACTTTATGCCCCGAAATGCTTAGACATGTCAAATCAATATAGAAATAATAATTCCTGTTTTAATCTTGTTCTAGAACATGAATGATAAGGACATGAAGAGGTTCCCCACAGCACATATCCCGTAAGTTTAAGATCAACAACATGAACAAAATCTCACAGAGATGGCAAACTGTATAAATGAAACATATTGGCTAATGATAAAAGGCATGCGCCTACTGGCTCTGCTCTTAGCAGACACTTTTAACCAAAGTATAGCAAATCTTATTTAATCAGTTCATGCTTTCCATTGAAAATCGAACACATGATCGTGGCTTTCGTAGCACTATACTCCACTGTTTGAGCTACAGAAATGCTAATTATAACCACTGTCAAATACAAGACACCAAAAAGCCTGCAGGTAGAGTTCTAAAAAATCACCTAAATTTACAAAGTGACTAACCATCAATTAGACAGTTTGCACTTTACATAATAAATCTCTAATTTAAACTTGCTTCCAAATATAGATGGAAAAATAAAATATATATTTTGTTAAGCTGGTAATAATCATTGCTATTTCTTTACTTTTGTTTTACTATTTGGAAGATTTATCACAAAGATCTGCAAAGATATTAACCAGAATAACAAACAAAAGAAGAGTCTGTTTCATAGGTAAGCAACATGAGTACTTCATAATTACGTTTTTCTTTTTTGTAAAAAAAAAAAAAAAAAACTTTTCTTCATGTTTGAGAGTTTGTAATTTTAAAATGTTGTCTTGACTAGATCAGATCATCGTATGCCTCCAAACCAAGGTAACTAACTCTTGTGTGGCTACATAAACAACGGTGGTTATACTTAACCCATTACACACACAAACTAAAATTTTTCAATTTCTTTGGGGGGAAATGCAGAACATAGTCCAGCAGGTTGGGATTCTGATGAATTTGTAAGTTGCTATGTTATACTTTTTAAAAGCCTTCTCGACCCCATTTATGGACATCATTATTAAATGCAAAAAGTGCATTTATTTTTTTTCAGGACCAAGAAGAAAGTGACAATGACTACGAGGAGCCAGATAATAATGCTTGTGAAGACGATTACATATGCGCAGAATCATGTGATATTGGGGAAGTTGACAATTATGATGATGATGACTATGAACCACCGCCTAGTGAAATACCCTCTGAAGTACCGACTCACTTTCGTGTTCCAAAGCCTCTGGGTGATGGTGATTATTTAGGTAACTCATAATGCAAAAAAAAAAAATATATCACTATGCACACGAAGAAAAGAAACCATGTATCAGAGGATTCACTCTATATATTCTGTGGCTCTGTGTAGACAGTGGCCCACGTGGTTCTGCAAGACCACCCCAGAACAACAAGTCAACATCTCTTTCCAAAGGGCTTATTAATGTAAGTAAAAATCTTTAGACAATCTCAAACTCATCTTATGCTGTAATGTCCTGCACTAGTAAAGCTTTTCTTTACGTTCAGATATCTAAGCCTCCATCACGACCGGATCCCTCTCCACACAGGCCTTTCGTTCCCCCTAATCAATGTGAGTGAGTTAAATTTCATATTCCTTTAATATGAAATCATGTCTGAATGTTCTGTAAATCATATCCACAGCCAAACCTGGTCCAGCTGTGCCAAGGGTAGACCGTAGTAAGAAACCTGGCTCATCTAATGAGTCAAAAAAAGATACTGGCAAACCAGGTACCATTCAGAATTTTTTTTTTAAAACCTTCTTTATTGTATGCTAATCACATTTGCCTTAACTTAAACATTTTAATGTAAATCCTTACAGCAAGAAACACCTTACCAATGCCACCTAAATCAGCAACATTTCCCACACAAAGGTAAGTATCTTTATCAACAACTTGCATTTGTTAAGTCGGAAATCAGTAACACATCCTTTTTTTTTTTTCAATCTTCAACACAGATTTGACATACAACGAAGGGAAGAGATTCCTCCTCCACCTTTACAAGTAAATGTGATGATGGGGCAGGTTAGTGCAATCATTCACTACCTGTAATCATGACAGGAGGCATCTTAACACAGAAACAATCTGTAAACCTCAGACATGCAGTTAGGCTTGACAACCACAAGATGGCACTGTTGTGGTTTGTTTGACAATGAAGCTAAAAGGAAATTCAACAGTCCAGTCTTGAGCATCACAGAAACTACAAAAAAATCCTACTGTAATAATGAGGGCGACGACATACTAGACAACGCTGTAAAGGCTATTTTTTTGTTATGTACTCAGGACATGGATCCAGAGTGGTATGTGGGGCAAATGACACGAGCAGAGGCAGAAGTCTCACTCAGACACGTGAATAAAGTGAGTTCCACCACTCCCTTCCTTCATCAAAATTGTATAAAATGTGGAATAAATAAGCTTTTGTGAGATAATTATGTGGAATTATTATATGGAATTATAATATATAAAAAAAAAAGATATTTGCCGTGTATAACAAAAAGGGGGAAAAAAATAGAGAAAATAAGTGTATGATGAAATGAAGACACAATGAAGCTACTGAGTGATGGACAAGCTCTTTTTTTTTTAGGATGGCACTTTCTTGGTGAGAGACAGCTCAAAGGGCTGCACAGAGCAGCCATACACACTCATGGTGCTGCACCAGCAAAAAGTGTACAACATCCAGATCCGCTTCCTTGGAAGCAGTGATGGCTATTCCCTAGGCACAGGCCTAAATGGCATTGAGGTAAAGTATCTGTTGATTATGACAGAAATAAAATAGTCATCCGATTTTTGAATATATATTTTTTTGTTTTCTTTTCTTTTTTTTTTTTTTGTAGTATATTTGATACATAAGGCTTTTATGGCTCATATAATACAATATACAGGCGAATGTGGAGCTCATGATCAACACAAATTTATTCAAAGGGCTACAGTAAGTAAAACATGCAATTTGGTGCAATTGCTGATGTTTATATGGACAAAGCTTAAAGGGTTAGTTCACCCACAAATTATGTCATCAATGACTCGTGTCATTACATGCCCGTAAGACCTCTGTTCATCTTCGGAACACAGTTTAAGATATTTTAGATTTAGTCCAAGAGTTTTCTGTCCCTCCATTTAAAATGCATGTACGGTTATACTGTCCTTGTCCTGAAAGGAAATAAAGACATCATCAAAGTAGTCCTTGTGACATCAGTGGGTTAGGCCCCGTCCACACTACTGCGTTTTCGTTTAAAAACGGAGACCTTTTGCTACGTTTGCACCTCCCGTCCACACTAAAACGGGAAAAACGAAGACCTAAAACGGAGAAGTTTAGAAACGCTGCAGCTGCGTTTTGCGTTTTGAAACTCCGGAGGGCGTTTTAGTGTGGCCGAGACAAAACGGAGGAGTTTACAAACGATGACGCAGAGGCTCACGCTCGGCTCTATGATTGGGTGTCATCAGTCATGACGTGTCCTTCCCTGATTCGCCAACCACTGTTTACACCGGCGCACGCATGCCCAGTGTTGGTGAATGGTCACGTGATCTGCGTTTTCAGTCGTTTTAATGTGGACGGAGATCAATTCTAATACGCAGACAAAACGCTGGTGTGGACGGAGATCGTATTCGTTTTAATTCTCCGTTTTTAAACGAAAACGCAGTAGTGTGGACGGGGCCTTAGTTAAGAGTTTTTGGAAGCATCCAAAATACATTTTGGTCCAAAATAACAAAAACTACAATTTTATTCAGTATTGTATCCCTGCTGACATGTGACATGTATTGACTGGTGTGTCCGTGTATTCGGGTTCAAATAAATATTGCTGGGCAAAAAAATGCCCAGCGATATTTATTTGAGTAAATATCGCTAATAAATATTAAACTAAATATTTTTAGTTTTCAACAAAAAACATTTTATTTATAATAAAATGTTTTTAGTTGAAAACGGTGTTGTGTAAACGCCTTCTTAGTTTTATACTATGGGTAAATTTACACTATAATGATGTACAAAAAATGTATGTTTTTTTCTTTTTACAGATTACAATGTTATCAAAACGATCACTGTTATCACAAATCCAAGAAACGACTAAAACTGCTGTATTATGAATGCCAGGCCAGTAGTTGGCGATGTCACTTTGTAAAGAAAGACCACACGCTTATACACATTCGCATTCAAACGTGCATGCCTATAGACTAAACACTACAAACGCGTGTGCATGCCCTCACCGTTTTCAGATTCACATTTTTATAGTTTACATTAAGGTACAGTACCGATAACGCTATAATTTTTTAAAACTTGCACATTGAAACCTGCTTTCAAAAGTTTGCGTTTTCAGGCCACCAAAACGCCGTAGTGGTGTAAATGAACAGCCAAAACCACTTTTAGTTGAAAACAGTATTGCGTAAATGGGCCCTTTAAGGCCTAAAAAGTAAGATACGATAGGTATAGAATATCAATCAGACGATTGAAGGCATGATGATTGTGAGGCCTTTTAGAGGCCTTTGTGTATCTAATAGTAGGCTTCATAGGGTTAAATAAAAACCCAAAGCAACTGTAAAGAGTGAAGTGTGTGTTAGATTATCCACTGTGGTGATTGTTATTGGTTCAGTCATCAATTGACTAACACGTGTGTCACAGAATTTCTCCAGTGTCATGGACATGGTCTCGCACCACTCAAAGACCCCACTGGTTCTGATAGACGGAATGGAGCGTGGAGCTGGACCTCAGCGGCAGTGCTGTCTTATGCACCCAGCAGGTTACTGACCCACAGAACAATCTTAATAATAATACCCAGTTAGCATCATAATTCTGACTGGGTTCCAGTGTCAAAAAGACTTTAATGGAATTTAGACACTTTGTCTAAATAAAGAGCATGCAGCAGGATATGCAGCAGGATATGCAAGAAGCACTCATCTCTCCTTCAGAAAAATTAACAGTCTTCACAAAGTATATGATTCAATTAATAAATCATATTTAGTTTGATTCCATCAGACAGGACTGTCTTAACTTTTTAAACTTTTTAAAATTTTTAAACACTTTCAAATGTTAAAATCAAGAGGCATTTTTACATTCAATGTTAGCTAGTGGCAACTTTACTTATAAACTCATTGTACATTTGTCTGTTTTAACTTAAATATGTCTAATGCTTTTAGCGTTTGATCTTAATATTGCCTGATTAAATTGTGCTGTTTAAGTATATTATAATAAACTCCACCTTACAAGTGTACTTCTTTGAGTAACATATTCAGTCTTCCATCATCTGTGCACCGCTTAACCATGTTGGGGTTTCCACATCAGTCTGGAGGCACGCCATTTTTTCAGGGTGTGTGAAGCACACGGTCAGGTTACACTGCAGCAGCTGGGTCTTCACTGAAAACAAAGGGTGTATTGGTTTAACATACAGCAAGAACACCACAAGAAGAGACACTCTTATTCCATTATGACTGACTGAAACATAACCAGCACAAACAGGTTATGTTTACTGTAATCAAAGCATATAAATAGAAGCATTCTGTTATGTATTATGCAAAGGTTACTGTTAACGTTCATCCAAAAGAAAACAATATTTTACACAGTAATCAATCTAAATTGATTTACTGGATTTTTCAGGGCTTGATAATGCACAAAAAGAGCCATCAACCCAAATGCAGGTAACAAAAGATGCTCAAATACGTATACAAAGATGCTAATGCTTGACTGGATATACTGGGCTCAGCAATCGATGCAGCCAATATGTTTTCATGCCAAACTTCATGGCTCTATGATATAATCAAATTAATTATTATTGGCAGCCCTAGAGGATTCGGGGGATGTTCTGGGTGTCGATGTGTTTGTGTTAGCACTGACGGCGGGCACAGATTAATGTCTTAGCTCTGGCTCCTCGCTAACTGTCACTCCTGGCAAGGATGGCACATTTTCTTATTTTTTATTTTTTCAAGTAATATCCATTTGAAAGCTACCAGAAGAATTTCTGCCAGCACTCTAGAAAGAGGAACTTTAAAACAAAGTACATTTCAGAATTGTCAAAACATGGGTGTATAATTACATTTCACAAGGTTAAATATTAAAGAAAGTAAGGCTGGGACTATTGAGGTCCAACTGTCACCAAGTCACTGAATTATGCTGACAATAATAAAAAAAAAAAATTCAAACTTATTTACCTTCCAATCGGTCCATAAATTCTGACATTAAATCCAACTGCTTCAAGATATAATCTAGGCCAGCTGAGGCTCCGTGTTCACTGTTCTTGGTGGCATTTCCCTCAGACTCCATCTGTAAGTCCATTACATACAGAAGTAAGATAATGATATCATATAATCATTTATACGGTCACTATCTGTGTTAAAGGGATGACACACACACACACACACACAAAAAAAAAAAAAAAAAAAATCTAAAAATTTAACTCACATCCCTTCTTAGAAAAAACAGCATTTTGGAACAAATTTTACAAACCTTGTGATTGTGAAGCTCGGAACAGGGGTTGTAAAATGGTTTAGCAAATAGCAAACAAAATAAATCATTAAACTCATTTGGAAGAACACTGAAATCTGCATACAAACATAATATAATGACCTGAACATTCAGACGTATTTAATGACATTAGATGAATCAGATTCACAATTATAATGTTTGCTTTGTTGATACGTTTATTAAATTTGTGCAAGGTATAATAACCATGTAAAATCACAAATATATATGGCAACATTAATAACTGGCTAATCTAGATTCTAAGCATTTAACAATATTAACAACATCAGGTCTTTTTCTAAACTAAAACTTGAATCTATTCTTGGGGGATATTATGTTCTTGAGCATCAGGATGACATTTTTTATCTTGCCCATCTGTGGGACCACAGATGACATCTTTGCACTTGAGAAACTCATTCTCCAGACTCTTGAGGGATTCAGCCAGATCTTGACTGGTGCGGAGTACAACCATATCATAAGCCATCCAAGACAAATTTACTGAGGACGAAGAAAATGATTGTTGACAAAGTACAGCATTATCATTATACAGAATGCACTATATTAGTTTGTTAGGCTAACGTTACCTGAAATATTTTCCATTTGTTCAGTCATCTTCTCCAAATGTTTGTTCAGTTGTAAATTCTCACGACCGAAATCCTCACATAACTGCACACTCGAAATATCTTCAGACATCTAAAAACCATCAAACTCCGTAACTCCAGCTGAATTGTTGTTAGGCTACTTAACCTCTCATATTAAACTAGTTTGATTTGGATCAATTATGGATTAAATATGAACAAGTTGTAAATGTAGGCCTGCATAAGTTAATCAGTTCGTCTTTCGACACCAGTTTTCGCCCGTCACTCAAATATAGACATGGTTTCATCAGGCCAAAGTAAGAGTGCTTTAAATTACGTTAATAAATTAATATATGTAAGTAGATTACAGAATTCACAGCGTAAGCGGGTTACCTTGGTAATGTAGCGAACTACAGACAACATTTGATGCTCCTTGTTTTATTGCGACAGCTTACAGTTCAGCGTCGAGCTCGATCAATGCACGCGACACGCAGATTTAACGGCTCTCTCTTGCGTCAGTCGCGTGCACGCACACACATACCTAGTGTAATCAGAACATGTCTGGTGTAATCAACTCGAATATATTTATATATATTTTTTTTTAATCTCCTGCCTTAGCTTAAAAACAACGATTCATCGATTAATTTATGACGTCCCGGCGTGGATAAACAAACAAGTAAATAAGACTTATTTACTTGTTCAAAGCAATAAGGTAACGTTAACTTACGAGAGGCTGTGCTGTATCTTAAGTGCCTGCCTGCAACCTTTTGAAACTTTTTCATGAATAAATTAATTATAAAATTAAAATAATAAAAGAGCTTACTCAACAAAAAAATAAATAAATACATTTTTTAAAAGTTTTTATATATATATTTCCACTGGAATTGAGCTGTATGTTGTAGGTTTTTGGTTGTAACAGAAAATTCCATTGTATCAGGCAAAAGTCTGAATGCATTCAGGTGAAGAGGAGTGCAAGGGTGGGTGAGCTGTGTCAGGAAGAGCCTAAACACGTGGAAGCTTTCAGCAAGGTGGGGCTGAGGAGGTGCTATATATGCATAAAACAGGTGCAACAAGTGACAATGTTGATACAGCAGAAGAAAGCACAATAGCTTTGAGAGAGGACACAAGCAGAACAGTGCTAGAGCTCCTGAAAATATTGCTAGACCATACGGTAAAAAAAGAAGAACAGTCATCAGAGAGAGAGAGAGAGAAGAAAAAACACCTTAAAGACTTTTTTTTTAATCCCAAGTGGAGCACCATCAGGATCACTGAGCAATGACATCCTATGAATCTCAAGGTCAGTCTCCAGCTAGATGTGGGCCTCAGTTCCCTAGCTTGGGACAGGAACCTCCAGAATTGAGTATGTACAGCGACAGCTACTATCCCCCTCCATCACTGCCGAGTCCACAGCGAGCGAACCCTACCTCATATGAACTCGGAGACTATGCTGCCTCATCGCCTAACCCCTACCTGTGGTTCAACAGCCCAGGGATGAACAGCGCTCCTTATCTGGGAGGAACGCCTGGCCCTGCAGGACCTTCTTTTGTTCCCCAGCACTACGGCATGCAAAGGCCCTATTTGGGACCTGGGGGACCAGGTGTTCCTGCTGGTGATCTGAGCTGGTTCTCCATGCCCTCTCAAGAGGATCTTATGAAGCTGGTCAGGCCACCTTATTCATACTCTGCTCTTATTGCGATGGCCATTCATGGTGCACCGGAACGCCGCCTCACTCTAAGTCAGATTTATCAGTATGTTGCAGATAACTTCCCTTTTTACAACAAGAGCAAAGCGGGATGGCAGAACTCTATTCGTCACAACCTCTCTCTGAACGACTGTTTCAAAAAGGTTCCGCGAGATGAGGATGATCCAGGTGAGTTTTTGCAGCTCTTTGGTTCCTTAAAAACATTACAAATGACTGAATTATTGTTTGTTACATAAATAAAGTAGTTTATATATATATATATATATATAGTTGTGAAATTTTTCTTCTAAAGTGTAGGAAACTCAGAAGCATGTGTGTGTGTGTGTGTGTGTATATATATATATATACAGTATATACATACACATACACAATATTAGTAACTATATAAACATTACAAATTATATTTTATCATTTAGAATATTATTTATAGAAATATTAAATATATATTTAAATACAAATAATGAATAATAATAATAAAAAATACGTATATATATATATATATATATATATATATATATAAACTGTATTTAATGTGAAATTTCCCTCTCATTTTAAAGGTAAGGGCAATTACTGGACCCTAGATCCAAACTGTGAAAAAATGTTTGACAATGGCAACTTCAGACGCAAGAGGAAGAGAAAGTCTGACTGTCTCCCAGAGAAGAGCAGTTCTGGAGGAAATCTGAGCTCTGAGTCAGGAGACAGTAATGGAAGGGGCAGCCCGAAAAATCAAGCTGTTGACATTTCCACTTCGCCTGAAAAGGGCCCTTCACCAACATCCACGGGTCCATCGCCATGCTTGAGCAACTTCCTGACTGAGATGTCTGGGGTCACGGCTGGCTCTCTCGATATGGAAGGAGATCCCCTGAACCGTCCCTTTATGCTCAGTCTGCCAGTGGACGGAGTACAAAGAGCCTCACAACCCACAGGCTTTAGCACCTACTCCCCCAGCTCAACAGTGTCTGAGTGGGCATCACCTCTGCCCCCACCGCCATCCATTTCCCCATCACCTTCCCACTCCACCTTAAGTTTCAACGGGCCCAGTCTTAGTCAGTTTAATGGGCATTTCTACCCTGGTTTGAGCTCGACGGGTATTCTTTACCCCCGGGAGGGCACAGAGGTATAGGAGGGGAAGCGAGTGACACCGAGAAGAGACAAACTGAATGATCAATTCATTCTATAGACTCTGGGGGCAAAAAAAAAAGAACACTCTTGTTTTCCTGAAACAATACACTGCTATATGGCCTAACCGAACTCCTCTGACTTCTGTGGGCGCAAGATACGAATGAATTCCCACAGGAATGGCCTAGTCAGCATGAGATATGACAGGCTGACTCTAGCAAAGGCCCCTGTTATCAGCAGCTCCGACCTGAGGTCAGCTGCTGACATCAAGCGATTCTACGCACCTAATTCTTTAACTCATATTACTGAAACCGAATTCATGCGCCTGTAATGAAAGCCAACTGATGAATCACGTATTTTGTGGGCAGAGAAAGTCCAGCTAAAATACATATGGTGAAGCAGATTTTCTCTGCTGCATGCTGGTATTGTAATATGATACTGTCGGTCTTTGTATTTTAACCTGACAATGTGTTGTTTATTGTAAAGTTGGGTATGTGTGAATGTTTGAGTATAGTTTATTTTATTTTATTTTATTTTATTTTACTATGAGGTCGCTAAAAGGGTGTAAATTGATTCTTTTTAATAAAAAAAAATATGTAAAATAAAATTGACTTGGATATTATTCAGTTGAATAATGTTATTTATTAAACAAAAACAACAAAAAAAACTTTTAATTTTATCAAAAGGAAACTTTGACTCGGATTTAGTGTCCATGGAAAAGAAGATGACCTTGAAAAAACTAGAACTTGTTTCACCAGGTCACTCTTAACTGTCACTCCTTCCAGAGACTTTCACTATGCTGATGGCTACTGCTGATCCCACAGTTTTCGGCAGTGCTTCAAATATACATAAAATTTGTGATGATGACATGGTAGATAATAAGTTGTAAGACAGCACTAGTTGCTCGAGATGAGAACTTGATATTTTTGTTTAGTTAACAGAAAATTTGATACAGCCAGACAGTGACTGATGGTTAACAGATTTAAGTCCTGCTGATTCCCGTTCCATTAATGTGGAGACAGACACAAATGGAAAGCTCATTATTTTTTATATATATAGTGACATCAATTTTAATGTTGGTTTTTGTTCCAAACGTCACAGGCTGTTTAAACTTAGGATAAAAATATTAGGACACTTTTTGGTTGTCAGCTTTAACGTAATGGTGATTAATACCCGAGATTACACAGCTAATGTCTGTATTGTAACATGATTATTTTTATGTACAAGTGAGCTTGTGTTTAAATTAAATGAGCGACAGCTTCAGTGATGATCAGGGGAGCGCTTTTCTTTCTGTTTATATCCCTTTTACTGTTTGAATAAACTTTTTTTTTCATGCTCCTGAAAAACCCATAACATTCACGTACACTGCAAAGTTTTAGTAGTAAGAACTGCATTGTACACTTCATTCCCACTAACTGCATTAATTAAGTGAAATCAAAATTAACTCATGAAAGTGTGATGATTGACATTGTCACAGTGATAACCACTATAGTAGTAAAATAGCAATGGATGGGAAATAAATCTAACAAGTCAAATAGATTTATGCATTTTATTACAGACTTAAATAATAATAATTTAAATAAATAATGAAATAAAAAAAGTTACATAAACTAAGTATTTGTAAGCAATTTACCCAGCACTGGATGTACACTACGAAAGAAAAGACTATCGCAACTTTCGTTTCATGATGACTTTAAAGGTTGGTATGGTACTGAGAATTATGAAAATGTATTTTGGTATTCACAACTCAATTACAACCCAAATAACCTGTCTCTGTTATTACATTAAACATGTATAGTAAATAAATACGTGTGCCACAGATATATTAATAAAAATACAACAAACAAATGAAATTAAGCAAAGAAAATAAAGTAGGCATAATTTTAATACCTATAAGGTTATGTGTTCAAATACTTTATTTATGAATGTATTTATATAATTAAAACGCATGCTTAAGCCAAAAAAATACAAAGACATGACACTAGAATAAAGAAACCATACAAATTAAAACCTTTGGTTCAGACAAAATTATTGGCTTGAGGCTTGATTCTGTTTGTCTGTCTATGGTCAAGAGCAATTTCTAGAACTGTGGTGTGTGTTTTTTGTACTGTCAAGACACAAAAAAAATATAAAATGTCTACATGATGGAGGACTTTGTAGGCAACTTGCACCACGTTGCTAAGGTCACCAACAGACATGTTGTATCAGTAAATCAGCTATCTTGACAGATATGAATTCATTTGGCAGTTTCTGACAGTCTTTACCTGACTGGAGGGTACCTTTAAGCAGGTACAAATTTACCACGAAAGACCTCAGCTCAGATCATATAACAACTGTTTTGCAGAACAGCTCACAACACACCCAAGCAGATCTTAAAATTATTTTTTAGGAATTAATCAAATCTGGATTTCAACATTTTTCTTCTTTGAATGCGTGTGAGCAGAAGCTTACACGCATAGAGAATGAGCCCAGAAGCAAATTCATGCCTAAAGGGATTACCTCTTCAGATGGAGAAATTGATATAGTATAAAATCTGAGGATTTATTACTAAGGCCATTCTTTAGTTAATGTAACATGCAAAACACATACCATTATTCAGCACTTCAAAGAATCATTTGCAATATTGGATTTATCTGGCCTGTGAATATGTTTCTAGGAAAAAAGAGAAAAACAAACATTATACACACGAATGGGAACCACAGATGAAAGTTATTGTGACAGAAAAGTACTTTGCTGATATCATATTTGCATATGACATACATCTTTGCTTATTTTTATGGATCAGTGCAAGTATTTCTCGACATATCGTGTATATTTCATTGCCAGTCGAGTACCAGACTAAAAGCAGCTGTGGCAGGTGAAAGTAGGGAAGAAGAACTTGTTCTACTTTGTACCGTATGCTTCAAATGTGCCAAAAGAAACAGAAGGAACACTAAGTCGAACAAAACCTGACAATAAAGCAAATTTAAGGAAAGTTGGCTTTTGGTTGAAAACTACACCCTCTCACTGAACTGTAATGATGCAAATTACCAACTGCTTATTTTGCCAGTGGAAATGCACTGTGCTTTCTTTTTCGCCTGTCTATAAAGGCATCTTGAGATTTTTTTCCACCTTGAGACTAATTTACAAGCACTGACCTCTCAATGGAAATACACATTAAAATGTAAAAGAATATAATTCCACAGATTAATTTCACTCTGTAAAACTGTATAGCCCTTTCAATGAAAATCTCTTCTGAGTATGCACAACAGCTGTCTACAATTACATTTATGAATTTAACAGACGCAAAGCGATTCACAAATCAAAAATGTCTGCCTCATCATAAGCATGTGATATAATTAATATTTATATAAAATATTGTATTTAAAGCTCTCATCATCCGTTATTTTATAATCAACAATTTTATTTAATCTGTTTTCAATAGCTTTATTTTTATTTTATTTTATTATGCATTGCTTGATTTTATTGCAATCTCCCCAAAAGGGGAGATTGCAGTGAATAGTCGACGACAACATACAAGGAGACGAACAAGGTGAGTAGAAAGCAATAGTAAACAGTCCACAATAATAATAGTTTCTTGCACTTGTGAAGAAGATGATAGCACGCGAAGCATGAGGGCCACTATGCAAATAAAAAAATGAAACCAAAATGAATTAATTAAAACAAAACAAAACAAAAACGAATTGCTACAGCAGTCTACAAAGAGGTCAAACTGGTTCACATAGGTACATTTTGTGAGCTTCTGTAGGGGCGATGTGTTAAAGGTCAGTAATCACTTATTATCACAAATGTATTTTGTACATTTGTTTTAGTCTTATTTCGCTCAATCAATATCAATTACCCAACCACACTATTTCCTGTAGCCTTGAGGCAGAATTAATTCTCAACAGTATAATGTGATTAAAATCTTCTATAAATCTTCTGTTGCACCTGCTGCCTGTTATGTGGCACACACCTGTCTCTCAAACGGAATATACCAAAACAATGTGTTCAAGACCCTGCTGCTGGATTTTATGACATATTACCAGCCAATAACAGTCAGTACTGAAGCCATTACTGACTTCCAGGAAAACAAACAAAACAAAAACCAAAAAAAAAAAAAAATCTTGGCTCTGATATTGTTAGTCTTGGCTCTGACATACATAGATATATATACAACAATAAACCCTTAGATTAATATTTATGTAAAAAAAAAAGAATGTTTTATACAAGTATGACACTGTCAGTAATGATGGAAGTAATGGCTTTTAATAAATCATAACAGTAGCATTCAAAAGTTTGTGGTCAGTAAGAATTTAAGAAATTTACGAACTTGTATTCAGCAAGGATGCATTAAATTGATCAAACGTGACAGTAAAGACATTTATAAAGTTACGAAAGATTTCAATTTCACATAAATACTTTTCATGGGGAAAAATAATCTCAGGGGCAGCCCATTCTCACCCCCAAGGCGTCACTTAACTGACGCCTTGGGAAGCATTTGGACATGCTTCAATATCTGACGCGCCTTGGGAAGCATTTGGACATGACGCTTATCTGACGCTTTAGGCGCCCTTTAGCGTCAGTTAGATGACGCCCTAGGATCGCGTGTACCCTACCCCCACCTCACACCTAAACCTAACCGCGTCCTCTAACTGACGCTTTCCTTTAGCGTCAGTTAGATGACGCCGTAGGATCGCGTCATGTAAGTGACGCTAAAGGGCGCCTAAAACGTAAAATATTGAAGCATGGTCAAAGGTGACGCCTTGGGGTGAGAATGCGTTGTCAGGGGATGGTGGGTTCAACAAAAATATGCAGATCAGCATATCAGATCAAATCAGCATTTCTGAAGGATCGTTGACTCTGGAGACTAATGATGCTGAAAATGTTGCTTTCCCATCACAGGAATAAACATTATTTTAAATTGTACAATACTGCTGTTTTTACTGTATTTTTGATTAAATAAAAATATGAAATGGGGATCCCTGCTCTTTCTCTCTTTGCATCAAGGGCTTGAAAAGTTTGAAGAGATCCTGTGTTAATTATTCAATGCATTTTATTAACTAAAGTACCACAGTTTTACCATCCGTTATTACCATGGTACAGCCATTGTTCTGTAAGGGTTATCTCTCTTAGCCCGAGTATTTAGCCCAATCATTATTTTTAAATATGCTCATTCATTCTTAATGCCACAATAGAAAAGCTGAAGAATCCTTAGAACAACCCAAAATAGTCTGTTTTGGAGTCAAATTCATAGGATTTCAGTTCAGTATTAGTGTGGGAGAGGGTTATGTCAAGGATGACAGTAAGTCGGGTGCATTCCAGCTGGTTCTGTGTAGTGTTGATAGGGTAAACTCTAAACAGACATGAACAAATCCATCAGGACTTTGACATGTTTCGAGGAAGGGGCCGGTGAACTGAAATTGAACCGTTAAAAGGTGATGAAAGAACTGATAAGCTTCAAGCTTTAAGGCTGTTTGTTTTTCAGAGTCAATTCATTATATTTTAAACGAGGAACACGGTACATCGGTGATAACAACCTCCCTAAAGGGCAATGCACCCTCCTGTCAACTACTACAACCTCAAAACCAAAACAGCAAGCACGTGCTGCACTGTTATTGGCTAAACATTATTGACTGATTAGTGATGTTTAGTAAACCAACCCCTGGCAGAGAGATGATGCTCTGATTCACTGAATCAGGCAGGAGAAAGACCATCCAGGTCCAGGTCATTGTTGTGTGTAAATACTCGAACACACTTTAGACGCATGCTAAGGAGACACAGGATAAAAAGCCTGTCCTTGAATTATTGGCGCGCATACACATAGCTAACCTTCTACAAAGTCATGTTAACGTTTTTCTGACATGATTAAGTTTGAATGACAATGACTTACTCATTCCTTTTGATTGCGCTTCCTCTCTATCTCTCTCACACACAACACATTTAAAATTGTACAGCATCTAAAGGATGGAACATACATAAGCTTTTTTTTAAAAAAAGACAAGAAATATTGTATTAATGAATTTAATGAAAAAAACTAATAATTTGGAAACATTTAATATTACGAAGAGAAAACATATAATTTAATTGATAACTTTTATACTATAATTGGTATAATTTCAAAATTAATTTGATAAATATTTTATATATTACATATTTGATTCAGTTATTTAAATTGAATCAGTTTTTCTGTGAATTTAGACAATAATTTTAAGAGAGACAAGCAATCCATATCATCTGAACACTCAGACTAAATCAGGAAATAAGAAAAAAAAAAATGCCAAGAAAAGGTTCAATTTCTCTTTCTCCTTTGTCCTTAAGGAAAATCCAATTAATGACAGAAGAAACCATGATCCATTGAGTGAATCCAACAAGACGTTCATCAAGAGGAAAACAGAACAGAAGACAACAATAATTCCATATCTACTGTCCAAAGTCATATTCCATCTCCACATGAAAGCATTCATCCTTCTGTATATCTGGGAAGCACAGAGCTCTAACTGAACTGACATGTACCAGGGCTTATATAGAATATTTAGTGAAAATAGTGTTGGGAGACAACAAACACTTTAGTATAATAAACTGTTCTGTGTTATTTTCCCCCCTAAAATATTTGACATGTCAACATGACAAAAACAAAACTCCATGAGTGTTAAGAGGTATTTGGCCCCGACTCTGCAGGCTCCCTGCTGATTTCAAACATCATGGCTGTTTATTAGTTTCAACAGCTAACAGTTGGGATGTTTCATAAGCAAATATAATGTCCCACAGATCCCTCACCATATCCTTGAGAATCAGGCTTATGGTTGATGTTGGATCTACAAACCCTGATATTCATCTAATCCTTTGTTCTGATCATTGCATGGTTTGTAATCCGGTTTGAATGACAGCACAGCAAGCCGTTGTGACATTCTTGGTGTGTGTCATTTGCTCCCCCTAGTGCTTAAAAGAGTACAGTGCCTGTGTAATTCAGTAACTCCTCAGAAGAGGGTGGGTCAATCAAAATAATGTTTAGCATCATGGTAAAACAGGTTTGCCTTATCTCGGATTAGAAGTGTTTCCTGACATCATCTTGTCACAATATTCAATTAAATGTTGCATCAACAAGATGGGTCAGCTAAATTCTCATTCGCTTTGTCATGTGGATACCTGAAAGGAAACTATACTTCAACAAAAAGGGAAATGATACCTAGTGTTCATACTAATCGGGTATATAGTACTTGGAGAAAGCAATCTGTTGTGTTAGCATTCTTGTTAGCATAGCAAATGTGTGAGTCTCAGGAAGGAAGTATGCAACCTGCTTTTTGCTGTCTTTACTCATGGTAGCTCATTCCAAATAGAGGATACTATCAAATATATGTCAAAGGAAATAAATGCTATTTGCTCCCAAAATGGTGTAGTCATTTTATTTACCAACATGGTCTACTCTAACTGAACCAAACCTTGGCTGAATTTGAAATCGCCCCCATACCCTCATTCACTATTCCCACCTATTCCAGTAATATAGTCTATAGTAAATGGAAACAAGTAGCAAATTTGCACACTGAGTGCAGTGGCATTTTCTTGTAAGACGCTGGAATATATTCGATGTGACACTTACACTTACAGTGTATGGCTATAGAGTGTACACTATTGAGGTGCATATAGGATTGAAGTACACACAATAATGTCTGCTATGGTTTCAGACACCACTACAAATGCCTGTTCCTTCAAATAGTGCACTATGTAAGTGTATTGGAGCCATTTCGGAGTGCTTGGTTCTGAAAAAAACTCAAAATGCTTAAGAAAGCATAGAATGCAGATTAGTTGTTTTCTCAATATTCTCTGGGAAAAAAAGTATATGATTATCATTTATTCAATCTTAAAATGGATTTGTAGCTCTGGGATTTAACTCACTTTGCGTGAAACTCAATTAAATGAACCTATCAAGCCACCAGGAGAAAGTCTAACTTAGATAAAATTAATAAGTCAGCCACGTTTTAAAAACAGATCTGTTATCAATACTGATTTACTATTTAACAAAGTATTTTGTGCAAATCCAAATGGGAAAATACAAAGCATTTTGTTTTTTTTTTTTTTTTTTTAAAAAAATGTATACATCATATTTGATGGAAATATAATTTTACACCTATTCTAAGAAACCTTCTTACATGTTAGGTCTTCACCCATAAATGTGACCTTTAAATGATCTAACAATGTCATGAGTCCAGAAGCATGTATGCACTGATGCATGCTCATCAGGCTGGTTTCCTCACTCTAATGCACTGACTTGGCCTAAGGTAAGATGTGGCCACCACATGCAGCATTCATCAACATACACCAACATGCCTCCACAGTGATGGGGCTAGAAAAGACTTTCCTATGGAAATAAATGATGTGCTTTTCCTAGACACTGAGATGTCAAATAGATTCATGCTGTTGGGCTGTCTCTGAGCCCTTTTCCCTCATTTACACTCACTGATTTACATTAGGCATGCAATGTGCCTGTAAATAAAGATAAATTACCTTCCTGGGGGGAAATGTGATTTTCATGCATGTCACTTAATTGTGTATTATATATATGACTACTTTATTTAATCACAAATCCCTAATGTATCATACAGTAGCTAAGCAAACAGATAAATTGTTAATAAACAACAAAAAAATCATCATAGGTTGAAAATGATTAATGAGAACAAAAGAGATATTAAAAAAAAATGTAACTGTCATTGGCTTTTTACAAGAGAAAGTTGCAAATTCCAAGAGTTATATGCTGAGTTCATGTGCTATGGTAATTATGGTAAATACCAAAAGCCGACATGGAAAATGCACATGAACACCCCCTCATGTGGTATTTTCCACTGGGCAACTCGTAGAATATTTTGATGGACGAATTGCCAATAACCTTTGAACTTTTCAAAATGGCGAAGATCACCGCAAGAGTCGTGTATGGTAAAAATATATACTATTCATGATCTAAAAAATATCCAGCATATTATTTACCTTTTGAGTTTTGATAAATAATTTTCTTGCTGTTGCAGATGACTTAAGAAATGTAAAATAGTTTAAGCTAAATAACAGAAATGATTTAAAGGAGAGAAATACAGCAGGATAGAGACCCAGAGAACTGCAGTATTTCACTAGAGTAAAAATAGTGTTTTAAACTGTCAACAAAATGAACCAGTTTATGTTCTTTTAACCTTGACTTGTGGTTGCCAGGTTACTGTCTCGTACTCCAGTGACCTAGGAAACAGCTATGTGGAGAAAGCAGATGTGTACAGGGCAGAAACATGTAAATGAATGGTGTGCTTGACAGTGAGGGGAAAAGCAAGGGGGAGAAAGAGTGTATTTGTCTGAAGGTGGTTGCATTGTAATATATATATAAGTAATTAATAAGTAATTTATTAAACCATTTAGAAGAAAATCAAAGAAAGCTAATTATGTTTACAAATATAGGCTATTACAATAGGCTATTAACAAGAAATAATGCAGCACTAATGAATGTGTCAAGTGTGCCCAAGTTCCAACGCATTCTCATCCTTTCTGGTGCACCTTTCCTGCTCTTTTAACATCACACACTACACACTGGTCCCGAAATCCCACAGCCCTTCTCTATTTACTGATGTTTTATTCATTTCATTCTCTCTGTAGGTAAATTCATTTTCTTCGGCCATTAAAAATGAACTCTCACATTGATACTTTCAACACGTCCTGTTTGCTCAATGTCTGGAGATGTTTTAAAGGTTTAGAGTTTCTTGTGTGGTGTGATTGCATATTCTGCCTATTGATTTTGTTTTTACTATATACTGTAGCATTAGGCACATGAAAGCAGAAAGAAAGAGTAAAGAGAAGGAAAGGGTAATGGAGAAAAACCTCTGAGGGGTTTCAGTGCACTTAATAAATAAGTGGAGGGGTTGTTTGTTTACACTGATGCAAAATTCCACTTACCTGTCCTCATTGAATGTGAATATGGGGACGTCACATCAGCTTCTCTGAGGAATCCTGATTGGCCAGTTCAGCTCTTCTTTCACCATGTGGTTGAGTGAGGTTGATGATGTGTCAACTGCAGAAAGAAAATAAAAGAGTCAGGTCCACACTCCACAACTGAAATGGACATCAACACATACAATTTTTACTAATAGCTCACCTTCCCACAGCCATGTCTGTTCTTACACAATTCCAGTGGATGTAAGCGGATTATCCTAACCTCAAGAATATCGTATTTTTTGTTTTTCTTTCCTTCGAAATACTACACATATCAAAAGATATAATATAACTTTCATTTAATGAGGTCAGAAAATGATGTCATGCGGCTGATGATCTGACAGGTTTTAATTTTAGATATATTCTAAAAATCCCTTAGGGACGAGTCTGGCTTATACCAAATCGTGCTAATGCCATGTACTCAACTGCATCATCCCTAAGGTTGGCATGCAAACAAGGAACACTCTTTCCTTGATGAAAACCGAACACGAGAGTATGTCCTGCCCATGAGAGCGTAAATCAGAGCGACAGAGTGAGAGACTAGAAAAATAGAGGGGGAGAGAGAGAGAGAGAGAGAGAGAGAGAGAGATACAGAATCTGCACATCCTCACAACCCGCACACCTTTACCGTTCACAATCGGACTCAAGACTGAACTGAGAAAGCAAAAAAAGGTGAGTACAGCATAATGTGCGTGCATGAGTGAGTGAGAATCTAATGTCTTTTTAATTAAAAAAGTATACTAAAGAAAGCTATACATGGTTAAGATTCTTTTGCAGGATTCTTAAGAATAAAGTATTATGGACAGTAGTCTGCTTGAGCAAGCTACTTCTCAAAAAGGTTTTTGGTCTTAGATTATAAAGATCAGAAAGAATATTGGTTTCCAGGTTCTTTAAAAAGCATGATACCATGCTGTAGATGATTTTCCAAAGAACTAGTAAATAAAAAGCTATTTTGAAACTGTCAACTATGTTGTCATTTACTCATCCTCATGTCATTCCAACCCAACTTACGTTCAATCTTTATTTAGATATATTTGTTGTTTGTCCATACAGTGGAAGTCAATGGCTTCAAAGTTGTTTGGTTCCCAATGTTCTTCAAAATATCAGAAGTATACAGATTTGGAAAGACATGAAGGTGAATAAATAATGACAGATTTTTCAAGGGCGAACTACCCCTTTAAAAAGATTCTTCTCGGACATCAGGCTGTAAAAACAATATTTTGGGTCTTATTGGAGTCTTTATTTTAACAGCATAGGACAGGATTTGAAAATAAAAAGAACTGAGCAAAGAAAAAAAAAATCAGGCAGACTGACCTTATTATAGTAACCGTCATGTAAATGGCGGGCTGGTGGATTTATCTGAATGAATGTAAGTCATGTGATGACAAATGAGGTCATTTCAATCTTCACTCTTGTGTATGAGCTGTACTGTCATGCGGCTCTGTAATTATAAAACTGTCTGAGTGATCTACGAAAGTGCATGAAGAGGAGACCATTACTAGACCTAGCATGTGAAGGTCTTGACAAAAAATGGAAAGAGGACAGATTAAGGTAACATGAATTAAAGAGAGCCTGAAAAGAGTGGTGGAGGAGGAAAGAAGGAACTACATGTTGGTAATCTGTCAACTGGATTGTGACGGGAACCAAGATGAGAGGAAATAGCTATTCATGTGGTGAGGTGATTGGTGGCGGTCTTCTGATTTTCAACCATAAACCTCTCAGGCTCTAGGGTCGATCCAAAGTCACAGCCCATTCTCACCCCCAAGGCGTCACTTAACTGACGCCTTGGGAAGCATTTGGACATGCTTCAATATCTGACGCTTTAGGTGCCCTTTAGCGTCAGTAAGATGACGCCCTAGGATCACGTGTACCCTACCCCCACCCCACACCTAAACCTAACCGCGTCCTCTAACTGACGCTTTCCTTTAGCGTCAGTTAGATGACGCCGTAGGATCGCGTCATGTAAGTGACGCTAAAGGGCGCCTAAAACGTCAAATATTGAAGCATGGTCAAAGGTGACGCCTTGGGGTGAGAATGCGTTGAAAGTCACTAGCTCAGACAACACGCTGGTCTTAAGTTCCTATGCTGGCACTCAATAGTCCACCAGACCTAGCTTGATGTCTGCAAGTCTAATGGGGAGGATGACACAGGCAGTTCCTTCATCTAGGACACACCTGGCGCCTCTCACTCACAGCTGAACGCAATTATCCTTGCAAATAAGCTAGCAAAGGCTGGGATACAGGTCTCACATAAACAGCATCACAGGCAGTGTCAGATCCTGAGCTGTGGAGGCATCATTTGAGAAAGTTTGCTTTTACAGAAAACCTTGGATTAGCACCAGAAGATAAACATTAATCTAAGAAGGAACAGGCTTTCCTGGAGGTAGAGAGCAGAGGTTATATAGTTGGGCTTACTGATACATATCCTGTGTGTCTCTGTGCTGTCAAACATCATTTAGCCGTCGGTTTGAATCCTGCACCTCTGTTGACAATGTTGTTTGGGCTTAGAGCCTGAGGATGCCGAGAGGAGTCCGCTTTAATCATGGCGAGCCGATCAATCCGCAGGGAGATGATTAAAGCAGATCCACTGTCCCTCTCCAGCAGCTTTCCATCTGACAAAAAATATAAAATGGAAGAATGCCTAACTAAAAGGGATATCACTTTGATGGACACATGCAAAAAAAGACTGCTGTCAAACTGATATGTTGCTTGTCAAGTAACTCAAGGTTTGTTATTTACAAAGGTTCACAGTGGCTCATAGTGCTAAATAATGAAGCCATTCCCAGGCCCAAATGTACGGAAGAGGATTAGGGCCAAGCAATAATAAAAAAAAATGAAACCATCTTGAGATTAAAGTCATTATAATGAGATTAAACTTGTTAAATTTCGAGAAAAAAAGTCTAATCTTGAGAATAAACTCATTAAATTTCAAGAATAAAGTCAAAATGAAATTTAGAGAATAATGCATTCGATCAGTGTTCATTGCATGGCCTACTGATAGGCCATGGCAGAGTTGGATCACTAGTCAAGCTATATTTTAGACTTTATTTCAGTAACAAAGAAATACTATTAACTTTAGCAGTAATGTATTGCATTAAAATTGTCACTGAATTTGCCCGTGCAGAACTTTACTGGTAAAAGATGTTTGAGCCGTCACTTGAACCACTGCTGCAAATGCATGGCATGTGGACAGATGATCAATTAAAACCGTATGTACAGCATTGCCATTAATGGCTGTATAGATGGTTACAGTCGTTACATTCTGTGGATGGAGGCATACACAACCAATAACAACCCTAAGTAATAGCCTGTTAGCTACTTCTAAAAAAAGTTACTGGCATAGGAGGGTGTCCCTAAAGATCTGCGCGGACATGGGGACCGAAAATGGTAGTGTGGCACTGCAGCAATGCAAAGGGTTTTACAAAGTAACCATGGAGACAGTTTCTCGAAACACGACTTTATTCTCGAAATGTAATGAGTTTATTCTCAAAATTGTATTTCGATTTTTTGTTTCTTGAAATGTAACGAGTTTTTTTTCTTAAAACAACAACTTTGTTCTCGATATTTAATGAGTTTAATCTCTCATTATAATGACTTTGATCTCAAGATGGTTTCATTTTTTTTTATTATTATTATTATTATAGCTTGGCCCTAATCCTCTTCCATAAAAATCAGTTTCATTGTTATTGTTATTATTATTTGCACTCTTTTTGTGGCAAAAAAAAAAAAAAAAAAAAAAAAAAAAAAAAAGATTTCTATGGAATTGAATGAAGGCCCATGGCTGCATCTGAATATGCCTACTTCCCTATAGTAGGTGTTAAAAGAGTTGTGTGTCCAAATTCATAAAATTCATTACTCTATTTAAAATTCACTAATTAAACTTAAATGATTGTAATTCAAGAATGCTTTGGAATATAGACCTAATTTAAATATGAACCCTATACCACTTAAAAAGTTAGTAGTAGGAAGGAAGGAAGTTTAAAACTTACATTAAATCAAATATACTGTACTTTATATTTATTCTTTTTTATACAATATTTTTAAAAAAATATTGTAAAATAAATTACTATAGAATCAAAGCCATATATCTAACCAAATTTGAAGTTGATATCACAGAAATTGAAGTTCCCATGAGATTTTGTTTAGGCATAATACCAAAAATAGCTGCCAGGTGACTTACATTTCTATTGAATTTAATTGTATGCATGATTCTGCCATAACAAATGAATAAACTTCTGTCCAAATATCACTTCTGTCACAAAATATGGAACCTTGAGACTCAGACCTTTCTGACAATATGTGTTTTGTCAAGACTAAAAAAAGGAGAACTCCGGCACAAAATTAACCTTATAATAAAACACTGAGACCTAGTCAACCGTTCTCTGAGATTTTTTTTCATGATAATCGAACGTAAAGGGTTTTTTCTCTAAAAACTGTTTAGATTATAATGCTAGTACATGGGTGCATATAATAAGTAAAAAAGAAATCACTAATTAATACCACTAATAAGGCTCAAAATAGCCACACACTAACACAGTAACATAATGACCGTCCATACATGCAAAACGAAGCATTGGGAACTTTGTGTACAGACAGTTTAATAAGAAGATATTGTATAAAGACAGTCCACTTCGCGTACAGGCAGGAGCCATCTTTGGAAAACAGTGTCGATAAGTCGAACCAAAATGATTTGTAATGATCTAAATTAAGTTAATTGAGGAATACCTGAAATACTGAATGACGAAATTAATTTCTAAGATATAGAAAACAAAAACTCAGAGTCTAAGACCCATGTTGTGCATCAAAGGGTTAAGTGCATCCTCTGGGTATTTAAAGCCTATTTTTTTCTTTTTGGAAATTTCAGTATGAACACACTATTTGCACTATTAATAGTACAAAACAAATATCGCATAAGTCCACAGGAAACAAAAGAGATAAAAGACAGATGTGAGATGTGAATTTGCAAAAAGGAACGAGGAGCAAACAGCATTGTGATTGAAACTGTAAGGGAGGCAGTTGAGGGTGAGGAAGAGAAGAGCGATTGGAAGAATGCAGCATGTCACAAGCCACATGCCATTGTTATTGACGTTGATTTATAGGGAGCCGAGCAATGAGACAATCTAAACTACAGGTGCTATCACAGGCATCTGACACAGCTGTGCACATGTATATGAGAGAGAGAGAGAGAGAGAGAGAGAGAGAGAGAGAGAGAGAGAGAGCGATACTGGGGGTAGGTTGGGGAAATGGGGGAGGCAGAGAGAGAATATTCTCAGAGCAAATGACGAGTGTGAGGGAAGCCATGCTTGGACGGAGACACACTGCGTGCTGAGAGACCAAGAAACAATTACAGATTTAGAAGAAGACATAGAAGACCCAAGATTCATTTAAGGACTGAAAACATCTTTATCCACCTGAATCAATTTTACAGGTACACCAACAGAGAAAGGGACCAAGAAGAGTGAAGGGTAATGTCACTATACTTTGTATCTCAGATCTCCACAGGAAACTGCTGTCATTGTGATGTTCATGCAGCATGACAGAGCATGGGGACAGCTGATGGATGGAGGGATGAGGTGGAAGTGGAGAAGAATAATTTAAGATGGAAAAAAAAAATGTGTAGTGGGAGTGATGAGATGAGTGGCATGCAAAACAAGACTCAGAATTGGGAATTCTGAAAAATATATTTGATCGTTTTTGCATCTGCAGATCATGTGATTTTAATTAATGCAATATTCAGAGCTAGTGGAAAAGCTGGAGAAAAAAATATGCGAAATTGTTAGAACATGGTAATCTTGAGATTTGTACTATGACACTCTTTGTACTCTGGGCGCAAAAGGTGTATTTTATGTGACTCATTTTGTAATAGACATTGACATTTTGAAAGATTGCTCTAATCTAAGAATCCAAGAGAAAGAGGGAGAGAGACTTATAATGAAAGAAACGGAGAGAAAGAGAGCGAGAAAAAGGGTTGGTGGGGGCTGATCTGAGGTAAAATGGACCAGCGCCTTTTATTATGGACTGCTTCTTGTCCCATGACAATAACTGCAGTGGTTATTGCTGTATTTTGAGGCAAGACAATCAGCTTCATAAGATTAAAGTAAAGAGAAATAGTGACTGGGAGGTTGAGCATTACATAAAATAGAACATTAATAAAAGGTTGTTGGTGGAGCAATTGTGTGCAGACAGAGGACAGCTGCCATCTTGTGCTGAGGTTACGGGAAATTAAAGTTTACATGGTTGATGGGTACTTATGAGGACATACTTACAGTTTCCTGGGACCTCGAGCTGGGAGACACCTGAAAACAATGCAATGCAAATTGAAAATTAATATTGGTTGACAAACAGTGCTTTGATATGTGTTCAGTTAACTAATTGAAATTGCATTCAACAATTTATTAATATACCATTAATAAATAGACTATTGTATTAATTAATACTGCAGAAATATATTGCAGACAGTGAAATCATAATCAAAGGCCTCTTTAATAAATACCCATGAAGACTTGCATCAATCTGAGTTTTATTATCCACTTGGTAAACTGGATGACAGGCTAAAGCTGCATTTCTCCGGGCATTATTTTAATATAAACTCTCATGTAGCAAATGTGTAGCAAAGAAGCAAATGTGGAATACAATGACGCAATTAAAATATCTTATTCTCTAATTTGAATAATCCCTGGAGAAAACAGTGTGTGGGATGACAAGAGAGGGCCTTCAGAGTGACTGGTCATTATCCGTTCTTGTTAGTGATGATTTTAACAAAACTTTTTTTCTTAAATCCTCTTCACAGCCACTGCTCATCTGTATCACATTATCACAGAATGCTGCTCTATCTTCTGTTCTGGGCGAGTCTATTTCTGTTGATTACAAACGGGTGAGTAAAGAGATAAACATCTGACACATTGAGACTAAGAATCATCAGCATTCCACATTGTTAACATTTCTCCCTGCATCCCAGTGAAAGAGGATTCTATGGGAATCAGTATGGTGAATGGAATGATTCGCAACTGCAGCCCACCATACAGAAGCTGATGAAAGGCTACAATCGATACCTAAGGCCAAACTTTAACCGTAAGGGCCAGCTGTAGTTGATTAAATATAGATTGTGAATTAAAACATGGATAACACATTTATTTGTTCCCACAGAGGGGCCTGTTAAAATTGGAATGAGTTTGGATATTGCCAGCATTGATGCCATCTCTGAGATTAACATGGTACGGATACTATTCATGTTTATAACCTCACCTGTAAACTTTCTTGAAAACTAATGGGATTCTGTTCTGTTCACAAACTGATAGGACTACACGGCCACTATTTTCCTAAGACAACGATGGCAAGATTCCCGACTGATATTTCCTGGAAATGAAAGTCTGAGTCTGGATGGACGGCTGGTTTCTTTGCTGTGGATCCCCGATACGTTCATCCCTGATTCTAAGCGTTCCTTCCTCCACGATGTCACTGTGGAAAACCGCCTGATCCGCATCTTCAGCAATGGCACCGTGCTCTACGCTCTCCGGTTAACACTGAATCTGAATTTACAACTTCTTACCCAAGGCTGAACAGCTGCACCAGGCAGCTGTATGTGCGTCTGGGGAACCTTCCTATACTGAAACGGTTCAATCAATATTCCTCCTTATCTCCACAGCATTACAGCAACCATCGCCTGCAACATGGACCTCACCAAGTATCCTATGGATAGACAAGAGTGTACTTTGCAATTAGAAAGCTGTAAGTGTTTTCATTCTAAACAATCAGATGTAAATGACTTCTACTTATGTTATTTTATTGATTATTCAAGAGCAGGCTGTGCATACCCTTAAACCTGAATGTGTGCGCGTGCATGTTCAGGGGGATATAATTTACAGGATGTGGTGTTTTACTGGACCCGAGGGAATGACTCAGTGAAGGGGTTAGACACACTGCGTCTGGCCCAGTACAGCGTAGAGAGCTACTACACAACCGTATCTGAAGCTGTGTATGAAACAGGTATAAACATCTAATTTCATTATGAATATCTTGGCCACTTTTTATATTTTATTTAACTGAAAAGTACCAGTCAGCCAGTCATCTGACATGTCTTTTTCCTAAGCGGCTTACAGCGCAATCATGGTTTACAGTGTCCCAAAAAGAATTTGGATACTAAAGCCTGACTTAAAGATGCATGAATGCCACTGCAATAGATAACAAACGATCATCCAAATTTGTTTATTTATTTATTAAGAAAAAAGCACAAGCACATATTTCATAATGTACATTATGGATTACAAAAATAAGCCGAAACAAAACTCTTGTGTCATACAATGACTATTAGGAATGGCCTTTTCCTGTTTTTCACTGAAAACTATATGGTAATTAATTCTTAATTTTTTTCAGCATTTTACATATAATACAATTATAAACCATGTACAATTTTCACCATATATGGAAAGGTAATTTGCAGTTAGCTAATTAACCAACGTACTATTTTATAGTATTTTTCTGTAAATATATATATATATATATATTAAAAAATGTACACTGTTTGAATCACCTGCAGTATTCTGGATCTGTTGCAGGTTTTTACCCGAAGCTAGTGCTCCACTTCGCTTTGCGCAGAAACGTGCTGTTCTTCATTCTGGAGACGTATGTGCCCTCAACATTGCTGGTGGTTCTGTCATGGGTGTCTTTCTGGATCAGTCAGTCCTCCGTACCAGCTCGCACCTGCATCGGCCAGTGAATCCAAGAGTTTATTACTCGAGCAAACATGTGCTAGAAAACATTTCTAGATCAAATAAACTAAATATTCTCTATCAAACCTGTTTATTTGACAGGGGTGACCACAGTTCTTACCATGACCACACTAATGATGGGTGCGAGGACCTCACTTCCTAATGCCAACTGCTTCATTAAGGCTATTGACGTCTATCTCGGCATCTGTTTCACCTTCATCTTTGGTGCTCTGCTGGAATATGCCTGCGCTCATTTCTGCACCATGCAGCACCAGACCATTGTAGATGTGCAAAGGGTGAGAAACCTGTGGATAGTGCTTAAATATGACTACTTGGTTTTTTTTTTCTACTAATTAATTACCTTTTTAAACTAACTTTTCATAGGAACTACTCAGAGAATTCGATGAGTCAAATGGTGCGGCTCACTTGGTCAATTCAATGTCACCAAAAAAGATGCAGAAGGTAGACTCCACTCAGCAGGAGACGCCAGAGCAATCTGTGGCATGTGAAGGGGATGAGGCAGTGGACAAGACACAAGAGAAGGGGTGCGGTTTATCCTCTGTAAAGCAAATGTCTCATCGAGCAGCATCCATGATGAGTGTCGAGAATCCTCACAACATCGACAGACACTCAAGGACACTGTTCCCTATGGCATTTCTCCTCGTCAATATCTTCTACTGGCTCTATTACCTTTTGTTCTAACGGACTAAAACCTCGACCTCCTATCTCCTTAAACAAAGTATTACACAAATGACTGAAAAAGTGAAAAGACTGTTGACTACCCATCAACTCCAGGTTGAATAGTGCCCTATAACACTGAGCTGGACTTTTACATGGTTCACTGTTGCATTGAAGCAAGTGTTTCTACGCAACAGTGAAAATTAAGATTACATGAACACACATAAATCACAATAAGGACACATCTGCGATAGGACACAAAGATGGACACTGTTGTAGTATCCAGTCTTATTTCTTTAAAGGGGTCATATTATGCTTTTTTACCACTTTTACAACTTTATTTGTGTGTAATGCTGCTGTTTGAGCATTAAAAAGATCTGCAAGGTTACAAAACTCAAAGTCCACCCCAAAGGGAGATATTTTATTTAACAGAATCCCATTTACAAGAACTACAACGAATGGCTCGTTTGGACTACAGCGCAATTTTTCCGGATCTTATAAAGACATAATGTTCTCTTGTTATAGTTTATGGAAAACAGCTTTTTTTTTTTTTTTTTTTTCTAAGACGCTTCACCACTCCTTGGGTACATTTTGATTTTGATTAGTTACTGTCTGTTTTATCTTAGTTTTCCGACAAATATCTCAATTAAATGGTGGATAGTATTGTATATATTATGTATAAGAAAAAACAAATCTCATCATAGAAAAAATATACCGCTCTGAAATGCCTGTGAAACCTCTGCTTGCAAAGTATGTGCATGAAATCTGTTCTGCATGTTCGTTAACATTGTCAGGGTCTGAATCGGGCTCGAATTTGACGCCATCCTTAAAGCTACACTGTGTAACTCTTTTAGTTTATTCTTAGCTAAAAACACTTAGTTCTTTAAAAAAATATATGTGCAAATTAATGTATATTTACTTCGTTCAAGTAAAGTATTCTAGTGAGTGTATAATATGCCATTGAAAATACATACGGGTAGGGGGTTCTAATGTCGGTCGCCATGTTGCACCTCCATCTTGAAAGTACATTAGCCGAAAGAGGGACATACCCGTTAATTCAAGCTTCGCCTTTTGCGTTTACATTTGAGTTAACACTCATGGACGAAGTCGAACTGGAAGCCATGTTAGTCTTGGACTACATTGGCCACCGTAGGAGTTAAAACAAAATCGGAATTGAGATGAACAGAAACTAATATTCACTGGATGGTCATATACTTTTTCACCGATAGATGGGGGTAAAAATCACACAGTGTAGCTTTATTTACACTAGAGAAGAACTTGCAGTTATGGAGGAGCGGGACATTTCCCGAACACACACTAAGCGCTGTCAATCAAAACACACTTGGCCAGCTAACCAATCATAGCATATTTCGTATTTTGGAAGAAAGGGGTTCATCGAAATCGGCGTGTTGGAGCCAGATTGGAGAGAGGTGTTGTGATAATGTAAAATAGCCTATGTGAAAAATAACGCGGTTTTTGAACATTCAAGCATAAAAGTATATTCTAGTACACAGCACCCCAAAAACAAAATCAAAACTTCATAAAAGGGCATAATAAGACCCCTTTAAGCAATTGATTTTACATTGCTGGTTTATAAGGTTTCAATGCTTCACCTGTTTTTTTTTTTTTTGTTTGTTTTTTCTTCTTGCTTTGAAAATGTAATGCGCTGTAGGGATGTTGTAAACTTCATGCAATGAATGAGAATATTAAATGCCATAAGTAAAACCAATACTGGTCAATGTATGCATGTATGTACAATGGGGTCTATAAGTTTGCAATATTCCATATTGTAAAACTGAAATTCAAATCTGGAAAAAAAGTTAATTAAAAAAGTAAAAAATAAACTTTTTAAGGTGAAATATATCAAAAATATGTAAGATTCTGGAATATTTCTAGGGCACAATTCAAACTTATAATTCAAACAAACAATTTAACATGTTTCATATAGTATAGCTAACCAAAGGCTAATATTAAAATTAAACATTTCTCATTCTTAGTGTTTTTCAAGATAGCTTAAATAGTAGCATAGCATAGGCTACAGCTATCTGAAATGATTAGAGATATGTTTCGATAAAAACTTTGATTACAAATAGGATACAAGAATATATATATATATATATATATATATATATATATATATTTTTTAAGAATTAATTATAACATCATGGCATGCTTGTAATTAAAACTATATGCCTTATTGCTTAATAACAATTAACTTGTTGCAAAACATAACTTGAAATGCAATGTCACAAACTATATAAATAATCAGGATAAAAATAAAATATTATTACATGAATTAAAGTTTGATTGACTGTCCATATGACTCCATTGCTTTACTCAGTCAAGCCAACAGGTGGCAATGTCGTGCTAAAGCATTAATCTAACAGCATCCTTTGGTCAGAGAGGAAAATCTATCGGCCAATGAGGAAGCTGGTTGCCTTTTAAAACTCAGCCGGGAAACTCGGAACCAAAACAAACGACTTTTTTTTGCTCGTGTACGGATAAATACAGAGAAAAGGTAGGTACTCAACACCGTCTCGTTAGAGGCTGTATTTAATTTCGACTGGTATGATTTAGATTTTAGAAAGACTAAAGGTTAGTTTATCTGGCGATAATATTGATAAAACCCGCGTGTCACTTTTAAAACGTAAAACGAAATTGCCCAGGCTTAACGTTAACTGTTTTGTTACAAATCACAAACGTCATTACTTCAACCGAACAAGTTGCCTTTGATTGTCTTGCTATTAAGTGAGTGTAGTTTGTATCTTGAAGCTGTCGTGTTTCTTTAACTAACTTAGTCTCTGTCAACGCTGTGCTAAGCTAACTTGCAGATATGGACACCATGATGATTTACCTGGATCAGGAGAACGGCAGATTGACCACTCCATCCATCAAATCTCGCTCGAACAGACTGCATTCAGCTCCAGGTCAGGAACGTTACCAATGCTCAGACACCAACAATTCGTTTTGTACCAGAACCATAAATGCCGGGTGTCAATTTTTTGCTAACTTTTTCAGATCAGTGCTTGAGAACACCTCTGGTAGGAAAAACTCGTCTCGGAGCTCCTCTGCAATCCAACCGAAAAGCTTTGGGAGTCATAAATAAGGTTGTTGCCACCCCAGCAGCCTCTCTTAAGGCAGAGGAGAAAACCAAACCTGCAGAGTCCAAGGTTGTTTTCTTGAGATTGATGGCTTCTTTCCTACATCGACAACTATTGAAATCATTTGTCGGTTGATTAACGTTAAATGCGTGTTTCATCAGTGTAAGGTGCTTGCACAGCCTGTTGGTGAGGAGTTGCCAGAGATTGAGAAGTGTTTCCCGTACAATCCAAGTGGTAAGCCTGTCTGCTGCTTTATGGCATTGGAACTGAATTCCCTTGGTGCCAGGCAGCTGTTGATTCTGTCCTGTTAAATGTGTAGAGTTTGAGACCTACAGTGTTCCAGATGAAGTCTACCTCAGTGGGTTCTCTCTGGCTGGTTTGGCTAAACCGGCGTGGCCGCCTGCTTCACCTGCTATGGAAGAGCTTATTGTGGATCCGTGTTTGCCACTCTCACCTTTAAAGATACCCAGTGGTAATGACTATAGTTTGATGCAGTTTAAACTTTAAATGCAAAATATTTGTATGCCCAATTAAGCTTAATTCTTTGTTCTCTAATGCAGCACTGGAATATGCTGATGAAATGGAGGCCTTCCTACAGACGATAAATGAGCTGACTGTTGACTTGCCACCTGAGTGTGAATTTTAAACCTTTTTTGTGTGAATGTTGTATAGTTTGTTTTTTTAACTGTTATTAAACTTTTTCTAAAATTCCTGTTCAAAGGGATCTGTTACTCTGACTAAAGGTTGTTTTTTTTTTTTTATTTTTTTTTTTTTTAAATTGTCTAAATTGAGAGCTTTTTCTCTTGATCACCAATGTTCAGATCTCAGTAAAGAAGTAATTTTGTTCATTAAATATTATATATCATTTGACAGTCCTCTTGTGATATTTTTGTGAATCTTCTAAGGAAATGTCAGGATCTGCAATGGCTTTTATTGGCTTCCTGGATTTTTCTATATTCAAGTGAAACAGGTGGTCTATCAGGATATGGATAGTATATATTATACACCATAATGTTAATGCGGCTATACAATGAGGTCTCAGTTAACATGATTGTGTAAATGTTATCTAATGTTTGTGTTTATATTAACAATTTTTTTTTTTTTTAAATGTAAATGTGGAAGGTAAATGTGTCAGAACCTGACTCCACCCACCGGCAATATTTGAAAAGTGGGCGGAGCACCACATATGCATATTTTTATATTTATGAGTGACTGTTCAATGCCCTGTTCTTGGAAACCGGGACATTTTTGGCTGGCTTGTATAAAGTCTAGCAGTAAAACACACATTTTTTTTGTTTCCAATTGATAATTATTTTGGCAAAGATACATTTTCTCTTTATTAAAAGAATATTCCCATGTCCAAAGACATTTAAAGTGCAAATGTTACTCACATTAAAAGATGAATAAGAAATGGGGGAGGGATACAAACAAGAGTATCAGTTAGATACTATGAAGCTAGATTTAAAAAGAATGTTAATATATATATATACAATTTTCAAATATACATTGTTATTAGCAACGCTTGGTTAAGAGCTGAATTTACCGCAGAAGTAATTGCAATGGAGTGAAGAAAAAAAACAAAAACAACGCTGTACAAATCAGTTGTCATGCCTCTTTTAAATTTAAGAGTTTTCAAAGTGGATTGTCTAACATGCATTTCCATCCTTGCTTCTTTTATAACTTAACCACAACTCTTTCTTGCACTTTCAGCCCACAAACTTATTTCATCATACCCTTTCAATCCCTCAACACTGATGCCATTTTGTGCTTGTCACATGGAACTTCACAAGACACATGAAGAAGACATCACTTGGCTGTAAAGTATTAGAATAAAGCTGGTGCTTTGTGATTCTAACTCCACTGTAAAGTTCAAAAAGTGGCAGTCACCATAGAGTTGCATATACAGTAGTCTGTGTTGGTGCAAGTCCTCATATTAATCGTAAATCTTCCTGGTCAACGGTTTCTCTAAGTCCCCTTCTTAGATTCCCATTCCTGGTTAAAAACAAAGCATTATTGTTCAAGTTACACATACGGGCATATTTGTGACATAACATAATATGATCTTTATAGCAGGGCCCTAAAGTGATCGATGAAATTCATTAGAGACTGACTATTTAGAAATGTGATCCCTATTGATGCAGCAAGCTGTTGTGTTTGTATTATCTGTTTTTTGATGCATTGCACTAGATAATGTTGTGACCACTGATGGGTTTACCTTGGCTTTCTGCATAACATTTCCTTTTGTGGATGCATAGATGGAGGGAGGGCGCTTACGCATTTCAGAGGCGCAGTTGACAGGGAGAAACGACTCAATATACTGAGTCTCTGTCCTTTGAGTCTTTGAGGAAAGAAGGAAGCATATTTAACATCAGACAATCCTTTAGATTAAACTATTCGTTCTAATTTTTGCCCAGTACCTTGTTTGTAGGTTTAGACTCTGTAGGCGTACTAGGCGCCTCCATTTCTCCACCAGCCAGAGATTTCTTCAGGTTCTCCTTCACCTGCGTGAGCCTGAGCTCTAGATCCACACGCTCACCCTCTTTCACCCGGCAGCGGTCCTCCAACTGGACGACACACTCCTCTAAAGCTAACCTCTGCTTATCTGCACAATAATAGATCATTACATTTACATACGTGTTTCTGGCTGATCCATTTTGACCACATATACATAAGGACACTAGTTGAGTAAGAGGAAACAAATCACTACAACTGTAGTGCTAGGGCAGCACAAAATGGGAATTTATTATTTATTAGAATCAAGTGTGCAAATGCAATTTAAAATGTGAGATTTTTATTTTTGAAGAGCACCGATTGTGCTGTGCTTGTAGGTGCTGCACAATTTGGTAAAAAAAAAGAAAAAAAATGTGATTACAAATCAACACGACTATTATTATTACTAATAATATTAAACAAAATAATAAATATTAGTATTGTAACAATAATACTTTTCACAGTAAAAGAATATAAAAAAATCTTTATTTTATTTTAAAATCTACAATTCTAATATTTATAGTTTATTTAAATATTACAATTACAATTTATAATTACAATTTATTTGCGATTTTATAGTCGCACAAAGCCATATCACAAATTTAGTTTTATTTTGATTAATCATATAGCTTTATCATTAGAATAAATCAAATGTTTTGTGTTATGTTAATGGGGCTGGTACCCTCTCAGATAATAGTTTATTACACTATGAATCATCTAAATATGTATACATTGTAAAAAAAAAAAAGGACATGTTTCACAAAGTTAAACTGAAGCAGCAAGCATTAAAAACCTATTTTGCTAGTAAAAGTGGCCCTAAATTCACTTATTTTGAAAAGAAACCAACTACTGTGGAATAATACCTCTCTATTATCGCATAAAATAGAGAGGAAAGATTTCTTTCTCACCCGTTGCACCTTTCATTTTCTCCTTTGCGTCTCGTTTTTTCTTCCGCAGTAAGACTAGTGCACTTCTGATACTGTCTATTTCTGTCTCCAGGTCTTCTTTTTCTTTCAAGAAGCGACGTGCATCCTCCTGTGCCCGCGTTTTCCCATACCTCCCGTATTGATTTGCATCTGAAATGTCAAGTAAAGTTCAAAGATCAGACCCTAGAAGTCTGCGGGAAGGTGGCAAAGCTCTTAGCATTTCTTTGGTGAGAGAATGAGTGTGAAAATGCAGAGCCGTAGATCAAACCAAAATGTCTTAAGCTCAGGTTACATTATACTGACTGCTTTTGATGTGACAGCGCGAGAACTTTTCAAAATGGCCAAAATAAGGTTAAGCAGTCAGCAGGCTGCTAATAAAAACTTAAAACCATCTATTCTTTATGTTAAAGAGAACGCTGGATCTAACAGCTGTGTTTGTTAGGAGCAAGACCAGCACGGTGCAGAGTGTGACGGTACTCACTGGAGCCGTGGCGCTTTAGGGTGACTTGTGGACTGGGCTTTCCTGTGTCACTGCTGGAGAAAGAAGAACGACGCTTTGTTTGTGCTCCTCCCCTCAACCTCTCATGTCCCTGCTGAAGAAAAGAAGTGTACCAAGTCAGATATTGTCTATATAAACTACTGCATGCTGTTTCACATAGGTCAATCCACAAAACGAATGCGATTTTTGTTCCTCATATACCCAATGTGTAACAAATGATTGACAATGAATAGCTTATGCTAATTGTGTTTTTATAAACACGCCAATAAAATCCACAAACTGATGAAAAAATTGAAATAAATGGTAGCATTTAGTCTTTATGCACATCCATCCATAAAAATAATCCATATGACTCCAGTGGGTTAATAAATACATGGCTAATTCTGGTACATTTACAGGGATGTTTTATTAATGACAATGTCCCTGTCAAACTAAAAAAAAAAAAAGAAAAGAAAAAGAAACAAACATTCTGTAGCGAAGCAATGGGTTTTTGGCCGTACTTGAGAGAGTCCAGTCCTGGCGGAAGGATGAGCTCTGACCCGATGTATGGTGTAGGACTTAAGACTTATGACATAGAATGTATGTTGTAGAATGTATAACATTGGTCTTATAGCGTAGGATGTATGACGCAGGACTTATGACGTAGGAGTTATGATGTAGGATGTATGTCGTAGGACCTTTGACATAGTAGTTATGACGTGGAGTTTTGACATAGAATGTATCCGTAGGATGTATGACGTAGGTATAGCATAAGCTGAGAACTGCTGAACCCTGAAGCGAAAAGGATAGAGCAAAACAAAATGGCGATTACGCATAAGTAATTCGAAAAAATGTAGGAGGATTTCGATGTAAGAAAAGAGCTACGTCCTACGTTGGATCAGAGGTCCCCCTTCTGCCGGAACTCCAATCTCTCGTGAGTGATCACGCGTACGGCCGTTGCCAGAAGTCAGTATAGTTTCTTTAAAATATGGATATTTTTCTTACAAAAACCCATGCTTCACTTAAGAAGGCATCTATTAACCCACTAGAGTCGTTTAGATTACTTTTTATGATGGATGAATATGCTTTTTAAGCTTCAAAAACTAGGGCACTACACAATGCAATTACAAAGCTTGGAAGATTTTTTAATATAATTCCAATTGTGTTCAGCTTGGAAAAAAAAAGAGTCATAAAACCTAGGATGGCTTGAGGTTTGAGTAAATTATGGGATAATTTCTTTCTTTTTTTCTCATAATTTTACTGATTGACTTGAGATGCAGTATTACAATATTGCATAATGCAATATGACATTTTAAACAGAATGATACAAAAACAACTGAAGGAGTTTTTTTGTTTTGTTTTTTATTAGATTTTTTTTTTTTTTTTTAAATGCAATTTAAAAAATCTCCTGAATTAAGGAGATTTTAGAAAAATGTACTATTTTAGTATAGTGTATGCCCTGATCACACAAGTTGAGGCACGCACAGATGGAGGGAACTGATGTTTCTGTGCGGGTGTCCGAAGGTTCAGCACAGGTTTAACAAGCCACTCGGAGGCCAGAGGCCATGACGACTAAACCTGCTCTAACCCCTGACTTCTCACCTTTTTATTAAAGACCAGTCAGGACACATGGATATAAAGAAGACTTTTCTTCAAAGAAAATAACATTTTTAAATCAGATAATGTCTCCACTCGTGTTGTTTACACTTAATGTTTGTGTATGATGCAGGCACACGAGTGTTGGGAATTTTCTTGTGTGCGACCACAAACCTCTATGGCTTCAAAAGGGACCTCATCATATGTTCGTGAATCAGTGGAGGTTGCCCATCTAAATAAACAGGAAAAGAAATAAGAACAGTTAAGGTAGTCAAAACAACATGATGACCTGGTCTATAACTCCACCCCTCACCACATTAACCCTTAACTCACAGGAAAGAATGACGGGCAGCCGTGCGGATGTTGGCGATAGTTTCCACATCTACATAGTCATAATGTAGGGACTCGGGGTCGGCAGAGGAACCGGTTTCTGCCAACAGGACTCCCAGCCAGCGGCCCATGTCTTCCGAACAACTCGCCTAACACAACAAACACAAGCAAGAACAAACATGAGCTGCAATCACAAAAAGAGCCACATACACAATGGAAGTTTATAAAATAGACTGTATGGACAGCATTTAATCATCAGACCTGATAAAAGAATACAAAGATAGTAGTGTTGTTATTGTTGACTAAAAGTTAGACCATTACATTTTTTTCTTTTTTTTTTTTAATTAAGATATTATATTAAAAACTAAAACTTAAAGGGATAGTTCACCCAAAAATGAAAATTCTGTCAGTAATTACTCACCCTCATGTTGTTCCAACCCTGTAAGACTTTCGGGAGAGAATACTTTTTGTGATGCGTGTGTCACTACGTGAACTACATGAGGCCATCGGAGAAGGAAATTAATCATTGAATAAAGTCGTTATTTTTGTTTGTTTTTTGCGCACAAAAAGTATTCTCGTCACTTGATAAACTTAAGATTGAGCCACTGTGTCACTCGGACTATTTTAAAGATGTCTTTAATAACTTTTGGGCCAGCCAGTTTCGATCCCTTATAAAGCATATATGGAGCAGTAAGACAACTCTGAGATTTAATCAAAAATATCTTAATTTGTGTTCCGAAGATGAGCGGTCTTACAGGGTTGGAACAACATGAGGGTGAGTAAATACTGACAGAATTTTCATTTTTGGGTGAACTAACCCTTCAAATGAATATTAAAGTTGAATCACTAAAACCAAAAATTCAAAAAAAAAATGAAATAAAATAATAGCTAATCAAAATATAAATAAATACTGTAATAGCATTTAAATAATACTACGAATCCAATATTAAATTAAGCTATTGTATTAAATATTAAGATTTTTTTTAATTATTTTGTATCAGTTGATTATATATAATTGTGCATGGTAATTTCCCCTATTTAGATTACATTTGTTGTCATAGGGCATTTACTTAAAGTTAATCTTTAAAAATATCTAATAACACTGTTCAATGCAATCTTTTTCAAATCTCAGGATAAATCAACATTTTTCATAGTGTAAATTATAATAGTATGATGCCTATATTCACCTATAGCATTTCAAGTTATTCGTTTTGGTTTTTAGTGTTTTATTTTTATTTATTTATTTAGACAAAATGGTATAGTATTTTAATATCAGCAATAAAAAAAAATAGTATCTGTTCATTCGTATAGTATAGATTGAGAGATGTCAATGAATGATGAGAGAAGTGGAAGGAACACAGATCAAACCCACACAAACACCAAGACTAAATTTGCATGTAGTTAACCACTCGAATACAACTCTATGGAGGATTGCTGTGAAAACTTCACACAAAACACTCACTACCTCTAAAGCTGCCAGCTCTGCACCTCCTTTCAGTATCCTCAGGGCGAAGGGGTGTTTAGGCCCAAGGCCTGGGACAACCTCACAGCCCTTCAGAGCCACAGCAGTGTGGGGGACTCGCTGTTCTGCTTTCTCGTGGTAAAGGTAAAGAGATCCGGCCCGCACACGACACCAGTGTTCCCTCCAGCACTGATTCAACAGCACTCCCACATAACCTAACACACACACAGAAAGAATTACAGCAATTATTACAGTACACCCACTTCTGTTTCATGGTATAATTTATTCCACTTCACTGTCTGAGATCAAACGCTAAGAGAGAAAAGTTGAAAATAACAGGTGGAGAGAGTCATGGGTATTGTAATATGAGAGGAGAAAGGAGAGAGAGAAAAATGTGTCTCGTACCACACCGGGGATCCTGGTCAAGAGACATGCGGGTGTCTCCCGGCAGTGGAGGCTTTCTTTTGGAGAAACTGATCATTCTTGTGATCTTTCTTCCTGCAGCTCGGCTTACGGTGCCCGTTAGCTCTGACAGTCCACCTCGCTTGGGTTTACCTGTAAACACACAAACACAGTTTTGATGGTAGAATGAAATTACATGTAAAGATATGTGTGGTCTACAGACACAAAATCTGCAGGAATTAGTCCAAAGCTATTAAAGACTTTCACTGGTCCAAACAATTATAAATCACAAACAATCCACATCCTGCATAAAGACTTCCTGCTTGTTAAGAGTACCAGACAAAGCTCTCAGACAGTGAAAGGAAAAAAGGATGAATAAAGTGTCTGTGTGTGCATGTATGTGTGTGGGGCTGTGTGTGTGTTAGTGTGTGTGTGTGTGTGTGTGTGAGAGAGAGAGATAAACAAAATTTTGAAATTCAGAATACATTGTGAGTGTTTCTTCCCAATGAAAACCTTGCTGGCACAATGATATTGGTGTTTTGAGTAGTTGCCAGGGTGTTGTTATGCAGTTTCTAAGGTGTTAGCCTATGGGTTTTTCAAACATTGCTATGAAGGGTGTTTTGACCTTGGGTGGTTCCCAGGATGTTCAATTGTTAAAGTGTTTTAACTGTATGATTTTCAACATGTTTCATGTTTCAAGGATCGTATGGGTTGTTGCCAGAGTGTTTCTATGTGGTTTATTAGACATTCTGATCGGCTTAATGCATTGCTATGTGGTTATTATAGGGTTTCTTTTGGGTGATTGCCAGGGTGTTAACCCTCTCAGGCTCAAATTAAATTTTAGTAACAGGAAAAATCTGATATTTGGGGAAAATTATCATATGGGGTAGTACAATTATAGAATCCAGACTTTTTTTTAGAGAGACCTTTACATGCAAGGCAACGCCTGCCTTGAGAGGGTTACAGTTTCTATGGCATTCTGAGTAGTTTTAGGTTTTGGGTGGTTGCCAGGGTGTTGCTATGTGATAGCCAAGGCATCCTGAGTGTTTTTTTGACATGTTGTTCTGGGGTTCCTAGGGTGCTTGGGGCAGATACCAGGGTGTTGATAGCCCAACCCTTAATCTACAAGACATTCTGGTCTATAGAAATGATTGTTCTTTCCTTGTACAGTGTGAGTGTAAAAAAAACTGCAAGATTAATTACTTTTATTATTTTTCTTAAGTGGTTTGTTTAAAAAATAATATTAATAATAATACTGATTGCCTTAAAGGAGAACTCAAGCGCAAAATGAACCTTTGGTCTAATTACACATTGGTCCCTAGTCGACCGTTCTCTGAGATTTGTTTTCATGATAATCGAATGTAAAGAGTTTAATCTTTAAAAACTGTTTAGTGTATGTGCTTGTATATGGGAGCATATAACGAGTAAAGAGAAATCTCTAGTTAAAGGGATACTCCACTTTTTTTGGAAATAGGCTCATTTTATAGGCTCACCTAAATATCAGAAAATCGGCTGAATGGATTTGAAAATGGTAAAACTCAACTGTTTAACTCTAAGGGGGTGGTAAAATGAGCCTATTTCCAAAAGTGGAGTATCCCTTTAATACCACTAACAAGGCTCAAAATAACACAGATAACATGTGCAAAACGAAGCATTGACAACTTTGTAAGAGAAGAACAGACCGTTTAATAAGAAGATATTTTATAAAGACAGTGCACTTCATGTATACAGGCAGCAGCCATCTTTGGAAAACAGTCTCAACAAGTCGAACAACGAACGACGTGCCAAGTGAGCTGAACTGTAAGTTCAGCGAACTTCTAAACTGCATGAACGCCATTCGTGGTTCGACTTGTCGAAACTGTTTTCCAAAGATGGCTGCTGCCTATATAGACAAAGTGCATTGTCTTTATTAAATATCTTCTTATTAAATGGTCCGTACACTTACAAAGTTCTCAATGCTTCGTTTTGCATGTAGTGACCCTCATTATGTTACTGTGTTAGTGTGGGGCTATTTTGAGCCTTGTTAGCGGTATTAACTAGCGATTTCTTTTTACTTATTAAATGCCCCCATCAGGGCCTGAAATTAACACCCGACCACCTGCCAAATGCGGGTGAATTTTTCTATTGGCGGGTAACACTGTCAATCTACCTGCCACATTGGCAGGTAGCCAATGAGAATTGAGTGATTCATAAGGATTTTTAAATTTCAACTAAGTCTGCCATTGCGTTTGACTTTAGCTAAAATGTGGCGGCACATTACTGGGGTAAAGAGGCCAGCTGAAACAAACAACCAACAAAAATATGGGGATGAGAAAAAGAAAAGTAAAAGAAGACATTTTAATACAAAGTAGACAATTGGCGGCAATGGCAAGGTTCGTAAGCGGCTGATTTATGACAGCAACTGTTGTTTCGTAACGTTCATGCGATCAGAAGAAGACGAGGCCCTTTTCTGACTACGTTTGGATGTGCGAGTATTAAACTGTTGGTGAGATGGGATGAGATAATGTAACGCTGATGTAGCCTACAGTACAATGAGAGTTGCACAGATGTGTGTTGGGAGTTGGGATGGAACCAGTGAGAAAATATCCGGTACCCGGTAACTTTACCAGTAATAACAATATTAATTTAGTTCATAGTTAACGGTTCCTGAACGCTGTAACTAAAAGCTGTCAGGATCTGTCTACGTGACTAAATCTTCAATCAACACAGCCGCGTGTGATTTGTTTACATACAAGCTGCGGTAGGTCTGCCTGTGTTGAGTATATACTATAGCCTATACAGGCTATATTGTGTGAGTGTCAAAATCAATGAATAAAACGATTTTTTTAAAAATGTATGTTCTTAGAGTTATTATTATTACTTGACAGAACTTAAATGTGTATTCTTACAAGTGAAAGAACAATATTGTGAAATTCCCGTTTTTTCACCTTTCTATAAAGGTGAAGAAAAAAAAAACAGAAATTTCACAATATTGTTCTTTTTACCAGCCATTTTTTGGCTGAGGCAAAATATGAGGCAAAAAAAAAAAAAAAAAAAAGTGGCTGGTAAAAAGTCTCTGTGGCAGGTGAATTTTTAAATCCACCTGCCACAGTGGCCGGTGGCCGAAAAAGTTAATTTCAGGCCCTGGCCCCCATATACTAACGTATATGCTAAACAGTTTTTACATTACATTCATACACTCTTTACATTCGATTATCATGAAAACAAATCTCAGAGAACGGTCGACTAGGTACCAATGTGTAATTAAACCAATGGTTCATTTTGCGCCGAGTTCTCCTTTAACAAACACTACTAATAAAGTTAAAAGATAGAAGAACTGTGAGTTGGATAAGAAAGAAAAAAAAAACAGGCAGAAAATCTTTGGATTCTAAGGTGTAATCAGAGAAGAACAGCGGGGCAGAACTGAGGATCTCACCATTTTCCCGGCTGTCACGAGCACTTTCTCCACTTGGCACACTTTCAGAATCTGAGGTTTGCTTCTCTGCCGAACACCACTAAAGGGACAACAGTACAGCCAGATCAACTAAATACGCCAAATTTGTAAATCTACACATCCATAACTACAGTATAAGTAGACTAATGCTGTACAATAGGATATGGAGATTATTGAAAATAATCCTGAATAAACCCTGAATTGGTCTTGATTCGGGGTGTTGTTGTGGCCAGACAGCTACAGCAGCAGAGTTCACACAGGAAACACACTCCCAGTGCAGTCTACCTCTCATGACAAACTGCTAAATTCACATAAAATGTGTTTCCTGACATACAATCACACATCACTGAATTCACATTGATTCTTCCTCTCACAACAGGACTCTTAAACTCAGCACATTATTTACAGCTGCTCTGACAGAATTGACCAACCTCAGCTTGACGCCTTTTAATTAAAGCAGATGGGGAGCGAGCCAAGAACATTTAAACGCTGTTAGTCTGTTTACACGCACAGACAGCACAGCGCTCACAGCAGCACTGGGGATGTAATTACACACAATGATAGAGGACAGAGACAAATCCATTTGGAGTTAAATGCACTACTGTTCAAAAGTTGGAGGTCAGTACGATTTTTTTATGTTGGCTGCATTTTTTAATAATGCTGCATTAATTTGATCAAACATACAGTACAAATTAGTAATTTTGTAAATCATTATTATAATTTCAAATACGTTTTCTAAAATATATTTAAAATGTAATTCATTCCTGTGATGGCAAAGCTGATATTTTAATACTGATTTTAGATTTTTTTAAGCTGAAAATTTGCCCTTGCTCCAGTCTTCAGTGTCAAATGATACTTAGAAAAAGTACTTAAAACCATTAATAAAATGTACCATGGCAATATATGTTTTTAAAATACTTTTTGTAAAGAAATGTCAGAAGTATTCATCTTACGTGTTGTGTGTGGGATTATTTTCCTATAAAAGTCACAGAAAGACCACTTTATATAGAATGCGCATATTCCCAAAAGTTCGTCCAATTCATCAGTAATGAAGATAAGATGCACAGGAGTCATGAATAAGACAAATGTGTGCTGGGATCTCACCTTATCCACTTCAATCTTCCTAGGAATCATGGGAGAAGATGGGCTTTCCAACCCATTCCCCTGGCCTGTAACGTCACGCACCACCTGCAACCACACAAAGATACACACACATAAGCATTTGCTAGGCGTGCAAACATAGTCCATCACACAGGGGGTCCCTTTTACAAAAGCCATTTTCCTCTTGTGCAATATTGATTCTGGCAGCCGATGCATCCATTGTGTGTATGCATAATGGATGGATACCCAATCGTGCAAGAAAATGAGGGACTGTGTTTACTTGGAGCCATTTCTCGGCCTGCTCCTTGCTCTGCACGGCCAACACCAGCGCCTCTCCACCGGGAAGGGAGAATCGGAGCTCGTGTTTCTTCCTCCGGCCGTCTTTGGGCACATAGATGACAGTGCACAGGCTGAGTGGTATATCCGTGTAGGGGGACTGGTCTTTAGAGCTTTTATAACACTATAAAACAAGAATCAGGGGTTTGCATGATAGCATTAGGAAAAATAAAGGCTCATTTTTATCTCTCAGGGCTTTTTCCAGCTCACCTGGAGTCTGTTTTCACGAATGACAGTGAGCTGTTTGGCCCACTGGCCGAAGCGTTTTTTCCTTAGTAGAAAGGCACAGATATGGCAGTCTCTCACCGGGGCCATGGAGTTCTCCTCTGACGGCCACTGGTGTGTCAACCGCTGGCCTTTCTCTTCCTCTTCCTCGTCATATGACTCATAAGAACTGCTTAAGGCATCCGAGTCATTATCTGTGGGAGGAGTAATGTCATACTAATACTACTAATAAGAAATGACATCACTATTTATGGCATCAGGGTTCACCCTCTTACAGGAGTTCTTGCGTCGTCCGTTCACTTGTGTTGTTGGGTAATTGTTCTCAGCATCTTCATAATATCCATCTTCAATGGAATTAGGAGGGCTGGAGCTGCCTGTACATATAAGAGAAATGTTTCCAGTGCCATACAGTATATTTAAAATATGATGTGTGGAAAAACATGCTCTCCCTAATCTTTGCATTATTTTTTTATGCAAAGCACTCATAAAAGTATTGTAAGACAAAGTAGAATCCCAAATTTGCATGGCAACGCACTAATTAGCAATCATCTGCAAATGAAATGTAGATATGCGAGTCAACTCCCATCTCTTAGCATCTTCTTGCTGAATTGCTTGAATGCACAGCAGTCTCTCTGCAGTTTCTGCAGAAAACACTCAGAGAGAGTGTTTTCTTTTTAAAAATATCCAAAACATGGATATTTCTATTAATTTAAATTGAAATACAGGGGAAACTATCTTGTAATGGATTGTCACCACCGATGTCACTTGTAACGATGTAATGTTAACCAATAGCTATTTAAACACTGTTTTTGTAACTTTAAATTGAGCAAAGCTCCTTTCTGGAACGCAATACCCACTTTTTACAATCAAATAATTTCATAATGGATAAAATAAATACTTTTCCTTGTTGAATATACTGCAATGTTTCATAAAAAAGTGTCCTATTATGGAAGTATATGGGTTGAAAACTACAGTACAATTAACTTTGACATCAAGCGGTTCCCAAAGTGACAAGACTCGTCAACACTCAGACTCTGGAAATAACAAAAAGTTGTAACTCAATCACTCTCCAAGTTATTTTGTCTAGAGGAGTTTTTATAGACCATGTCATGTTTTCATACAACGGACATACAGCAAGAATACTCACTGCGGCTGGTAATATATTCTGGCATCTTTCCAGGGCTGAGTGGCACGGCCTCTTCATAGTAATCCTCTGGAGGTGGTGTGTTGGGCAGGGGGGGAGGCAAGCCCGTTGAGCTCTGGTCAAAAAAATGTGGCACACACAATGAATTTCTCCATCTGTCTGCCCCATCACATTAATTCACACTTAACATCTGCTTTTCAGTGAGTCCTCACAATATCACAAAGCTATGTGGCTCTGTTCCACCACTTTGGAATTTACTCCAATAACAAATGATATGTGACCGCTGCATCCAATCAAAAGCCAAACCCACATGCCACATGGATGACGGTTGAGAAAAAAAGTCAGATACTGGCCATGCAGGACTATTGTGCTATGATGGCATACAAACACACTGACACACATAATGAAAAATCTGACTGCTGGAAGAGTGTGCTCTCTTAATAATAGGCTCTATGGGGACCTCGGCGAAGGGCTGACGGTGACGTAACTCAAACATAACGGCCTGGCCCTGAAAGCACAATGCAGCTGGAAAGAGAAGAGCAGGTTTCACTGCAGAACGATTAATCTTCCTGCCGTGTCGCATCGAGGCAGAGCACAGCTCTCATTACACACTGACATCAGGGTTTATAGTGTACTATATTAGTGTTAGGTCTATAGAGAGGAGCATTGTGGGTAATCCTCTGAGGGAAGATTTCTTACTGGCTTGGAGACACAGTGGTCGTTCTGGTTTGTCTCTGGCTCTTTCTTTTGATCATCTATTTCAACTTTCAGGTCCCCAAGATCACAATCTGTAGAAATGTCCAACACATTTATAATAACACAATGGAGTGAACAGTGTTGAGAGATGTAAATCTCATTTATACTCCCCACTTACCGAATGTATCAAAAAGAGATTCGACAAAGCTGGTTCCGTTTCTGTACACGGAGGTGTTCATGTACATGTAGTCTTTTCCAGTGACTGCATAGAACGAGTATGAGAAAAGAGAAAACATATGCAAGTAGGACAACTGCCAAAAGCTTTTCAGTCTCATTATGAGAGAAACAAGGTTGATGTTTATCCCTCTGGTCTTGTCACTATCTAAATCTCCTCAAGCATATTTGTATTGGTTCTCTGTAAGACTGATGTTTTCTGAGTTATTTTGCAATATATGCTCAGTTCCCTCTAGCACACACAAAAAAAAAAAAAAAAAAAAAAAAAAACAGGTCAAAGCTTAATGTAGTCAATCTGACTAAAAGGCTTATCCAAGGTGGTCTACCAGATCTAACTAAGCTAGTCAAAAAGGTCTGCACTAGGGATGACTTTTCCTGCATAAATCCTAAATTTAGCAAAAAAGGTGTCTCCCTAACAACATGATTGGACATCAATGGCTTTCAAGGTCAACCGGCTGGTGGTCCAACCATTAAATCCAGCTTGGATCAGATAATAGCCATTATAAAACTGATTTTAGATATACCTGAGGGCTGAAGTTGTCTGAGAAGGTTTTTCACAGCCGTTTTCTTCTCTTCTGTAGCACAGCTCAGGGTCTCATGGTCCAACAGCTTCAAAAGGACATTCAACTCCGTCACCAAAAGCTCCATTGCTAAAGGTCAAAACTCAGGGTTAGAGGTCGATAAAGAGCAGACAAAACAATTGTCAGAGTTTGTCATAATAACATATTAATTAGATCAACACCATCAACACCTCAGCATGAGCAAGCCAATAAAAACAAGTGTCAGTTGCAGCGGATTTTGGTCAATGATGTGACACTCATTTTTTACATTAAAAAATACAATATACACATATAGTGGCTTGATTCTAACGCTAGATCCAATATATTTTTCTTAAATATTGTATAAAACTTTTTAAACCATAGGCAAACCTAAGAATTTTACAACCCTAATCTGAGACAACAACAAAAATTCACTTAAAAAAAATAAATAAATAAATAAATAAAATAACTATGGACACTTTGTCAATGACCCTTTTCAGAAGAGGGGATGGCAGGCTTGAGATCAACTCTGGTCTTCATCATCAATCATCCATCTCTACCTCTCAAAAGCTGGGATGACTGAATCAAAAAGGCTAGATGCACAGCTTTTTGTAACTTTATATTCCACAGAGTGTCTTCAGTATGGACACACATGTCAGCGGACAATATGAGTTATGGGCAGGAGGGATGATGGCAGGTCAGCAGGATTATAGATTGGAACAGGTTTGGAGCACAAAACTTCATGCTGGGACTCTCAAGCTCTCATCCAGGTCTCTGTGGGATGAAAACCTCCCTGCTGGTGAAACCAAAAACCCCTTTGTAGAATCAAATACGTACCCTCTGATCTGTGGTGAGCTTCCCATCCTGCCTAGCAATCTCACGGAGAGCATCAGAGAGGAGGGTCCAAACCCAATAAATACAGTCATAGCTTGACACCTAAACTCCCCTAAGACAAGTTAAGACAGTGGGTTAACCTCTGGTCTCTTACGTCTAGATTATGCAGAGGAAAGGGCTCAATGACATTGCCGCTAGTCTGCGTGCGGAGCTTTAATCTGAAGGAGGTGGGCTGACATCCCAAGGATATCTTACCAGATATTGCCTCCCACAAACTGCAAAGTTCAAACAGTGTTACACACCAGCTAAACCACATTTTCTCTCCCAAAACCATTACTAATGAGCCGCAACTAATGCTGAGTCTATGAGTTTGAGCTAACGCACAGTCAGCAAATTAGTAAAAACATGCAACCAAAAATCTGGACTGCAGGTACGTTTTGAAGAATAAAAAAGCAAAGCATGAAACAATATAAAACAGATTGTCAGTGACACTAGGCAGTCTGTGCCCATGCAGGAGGTTTGCTGATGTGGAAGAATTATGACTGTTTTGTTCAAGGAAAGTAATCAAGCCATGCGAACATCTCCTGCCCCAGAGGACATGAGCTCATGAGCAACACTGCGACCACTGTGGTCACGAGCAGAAGGCTGGAGAGAGAGGGAGTATGAACAGGGCTGATCATCCATGTCCATCACACAGCTGGACAATTTGGCTTGGACAGAGGGTCAGCTGAGCCAAAGTATCCACCTCAGGGCCTGTGGGCTTAGTACTGATATTAGCAGGTGTGGTGGGTCAAGACTCTACTTCGTATGTCAGATACTCTATGAGTAATACATACTAAAATATGGAAGTTTTTCAAAAGCACAGAGAGAAAATGCTGAAGTGACATAAAAGATAGACATGATTCATACTGCAGACCAGCTAACTTGAATCACTGATAATATTCTATATGCTCTTGTTCAAATGTCTTTGGTACATATTGTATACTAATGGTCTCCAGTCTCATGTGATACTTCAGAAGTCATTCTAATATGCTGATTTGGTGCTCATGAATAATTTCTTATTATTATCAGTTGAAAACAGTTGTGCTGCTTAAAGTGTTTGTAGAAACCAATTTTCTACAGGATTTTTGATGAAGAGAAATTTCATAAAAACAACATTTATTTAAAAGGTCAGTTCACCCCAAAATTAAAATTCTGTCAGTAAATACTAACCCTAATGTTCCAACCCCGTAAGACTTTCGCTCATCCTCGGAACACAAATTACGATATTTTTGATTAAATCTGAGAGCTGGATCACTCCTCCATAGGCTTCTCAAGGGATTGAAACTGGCCAGCCAAAAAGTAATGAAAGACATCGTTAAAATAGTCAAGAGTGACTAATATTTATTTCCTTCTCTGTTGGCCTCGAGATTTCACGTAGTGAAACTACATAAAGCTTCTGTGTCGTACGCCAATAGTGAGCCTACGTGTGACGTACAAAACAGAAGCTTTGCGTAATTTCACTACGTGAAATCTCGAGGCCAACAGAGAAGGGAATTATTAGTTGAATAAAGTCGTTATTTTTGTTTGTTTTTTGCGCACAAAAAGTGTTCTCGTCACTTGATAAACTTAAGATTGAGCCACTGTAGTCACTCGGACAATTTTAACGACGTCTTTCATAACTTTCAAGCTGGCCAGTTTCGATCCCTTTTGGAGGAGTGATCCAGCTCTCAGATTTAATCAAAAGAATCTTAATTTGTGTCCCGAAGATGAACGAAAGTCTTACAGGGTTGGAACAACATGAGGGTGAATTTTCATTTTTGGGTGAACTAACCCTTTAAAATAGAAATGTAAATGTAAAAGTCTCGTTTATTGTCATTTTTGTTCAATTTAATGCATTCTTGCCGAATGAAAGTATTCATTTCTTAAGACCATTGGTTTTCCAGTTTTATATCTATTTTCAGCACATTCATGGCAACACTCCAGTTCGGAATTGAAGTTGGTCCAAACTGTATGAAATATCCTGACATAAAGCTTAGGAGTTCTCAAGTATAGAAAAAATTTGTGATGGTATAGTTAGAGAAGATACCAGCGTATTTCAGCCTCAGAGCTATAGTCCCTCTTTTTTCCCCGTGCTTCGCTCATAAACGGCCACCACCCTCTTCCACATCCCCCTGAGAAATGTTAATGAATGATGTGCTTCTAGTCAGATTGTGCTGTGGTCCAGAAAATGTCAAAACGCTTCAGGATCACATCTCTCCATGGGGAAGGTGAGGAGTTTAAAAGCCACAAAGAAACACAAATACTCTAATTCACACAAACACATTGTTACACCCACAAGCACAGAAATTAGTCATCTGAAATTTGGGTCAGAGTACTGCTGCTTTGACAAGAATGTTTTTTCTTCTTCTTTGATTCACCACAGTTGCAAAACCTTTATTATTGACTGATGTACAGCAAAACATCTCACTTCCTTTCATCGTGTCCCCAGCTGCCTTACAGGCACTCCCACCGGTGTGTAAGTCTGAGTGTTTCTCTATTCAGACTTGTTGACACAAGGCCCCTTCGATCACAAAAAGCCCGAGTTTAACTTTACGTGTTGGCCTCAACATGACCTTCACCAGGAAACACGGGTAGCAACTAAAGTGGCACAATGCTTGCAAGTGTCCCAGATAAGCTACACTTGTGCCCACTTGGCAAATTATTTGAAGAATGCAGTGTTAAAGCCAGCTGTGTTAAACATAAGCAGTTCAGTTTGAAGACCAGGGCAAGAAGCATCAAGATAGTAAGGGCCAGACTCACTAACAGCTTGCACCAGCACAAACCCTCTTTTGACGTTGTCAGGATTTACTAAAGACACGTAGTGAAAATAGCTCTTAAAAGGTGAGGACAGGGTTATTTTTGCAGCTGACCTTACTGCATATGTAGGAGTTTACCTTTTAGATACAAAATTTATGGTAGGAGAGTATTCACGCAAGGTGATTAACAAAAGTTTGCGCTTGTCAATTTACTGGTATTGAATTATTTAAAGGCCAAAAAAGCTGGTCTTAAACCAGACACTATGCTGCGTTCCAGGCAGGTTTTTGAGGACGTAAATCACGACTTCAAACCACGACTCACGACTTTGTAGCATTCCAGGTCAGTCACGCCAAACTACCTGAGCACAAGGAATTGTGGTAGCTAGATGTAAACAAACCAGCATGGTGGACCTTACGGGGCTTATGCGAATTTGTAATAATTTCTGTCGCCAAAAGGTGCTTACTCCTTGTTTATTTGAGGGTAACGGAGGAAAAACGGCGCATAAGGCAAGATAAGCTGTTGTACCTTTTATTTTACTTTATTTGAATATTTGGAAATCTATTTGGTATTAATTTATCCTTGCACTCAACGGACTGAAAACGTTGTTGTTAACGTTGTATTGCCCTAAAGTGTAATCCACGGGTTACAGGTTGCCTGGAAAGCACTCCTCTTGGTAGATTACGTTGGTCATTATAGAAATTATCCGGCTGGGTCTGTGTTCTTTAATTTGTACGTTGTCAGTAGATCAAACGCAGAACTTTCCACTCCCACCTGCGATTTTTGGGAAGTACGCTTTCCCGCTATTTTTCCCTGTTTAGTAAATATGGTCCTAAATATGTTAGCTTTATAGCTCTTTTGTTAAGTAAAGCAACAGGAAATGTAATCAGGCTGGTGATCAAAGTTTTTAATAGTAACAACAAATGAAGTAACACAACTAATTACAGAATAAGGTTCATTAAACCATAGAAACACTTAACAGGTGCAATCAGATGTTCTACAGTAACCTGGATGCGTAAAAACATTCACCGACCAATTGTCAAAAATATCCTGTATCTAAAACCAGCCTCACATTTGCAGCACTTATTGTGTTTGATGTATTTTCTTTAAAGAACACATGAGTCAGGTGAAACTACAAATAAGATTTGGACATCTTAATGAGGGCAGTTAGGACCATCTTAAACCAACATGAGCACAGCGGAGCATGCATGATTCCTACACTCTGAGATCAAACATATTTGCGCTTCTCTTTATCTTGAGCTGCACCTGTGGAGGGTCATTTCTAAAGCCAAGCACAACACGGGGCTACGTTCCCACTCGCCCTCCAGAGAGCAGCACATGTGGTCCTCTCTGATAATACCACATCAAAACAGCGTAGTGAGAACACAGAAATCCACACCGTCACTCAAGTCCTCCAGGTTCTCCTGATGGGTGTGCTTTCTTTTGGATCGACCCCTTGCGATATGTTTTCATCCATGTCTTCGAGATCTCGCAGGCAAATCAGTGTCGATACTCTATTATTCTTTCTCGCTCACTTGAACGCACTTTACTGACAGTCGTATTGTTTCAACATATTCTAAAAGCCATGTTGAGGAATGTGAAGTTGGCGTTGAAAGCTGTGTTTTTAGAGGAGAACGGGGCGGTTTCCCAGAACTGCACCAGTGCTTTAGCACTCAGCACCTCACACATTGCCGCAAAGCGAAGAAACATTCCTCACCTCATTAAAAGTGCAGCCAAAGCACTTTAAGATGCCTACCAGAGATAGTAATGTATTCTGTTGTGAAAACCACAGCACTCCTCGACAAAGCTCTAAACACCTTGGTGAAATCTTATTTTACAAGCTTATAAAACAAATACAACACCTGTTACAAACTTGTATGGATCATTTTATGAGTGTGATGCCACTAGATTTACTCATAAAGCATATATAAAAGCTCTACAACTAAAATGCCTAAAGCTACAACTGCTGATGGATTTGTTATGCTAAATTCTAGTTGACTCAAACCAATCAATATGTTTCACTTTAGTTTGTCCGGCGGAAATCGTGAAAGCTATTCAATAATGCAATTATCTAGTTCCCAAGGAAATAAAAGACAAACAGCCGAGTGATAAAACACCTACGTACCAGAAACAGCTGCTGAGGAGGAGACAGCCAGGCCCACCATCTCCTTTCTAAAACCAGCTAGATGTAGAGTCATACACTGAACAAGTCATAGCAATCCATCAGCTGATAAACAGACTAATTCAAGGTGCATTTCCTTCTTATTTGTCACGTTCTTTCCTGTGTCCAGATTAAAAGTGAGAAGGGATAGCAGGGGAATTTATCCTCCCTTTCTGGTCTGTTTGTGTGTGTGTGTCTGGGGGTGGGGTGCTTGATGATTGTGTGTGTCTGAAGTAAGGGGAGGCACCAAGTCCTGATCTAATCTGGTGGGGTTCTATAGCACCTGGGACAGGCCTTGAGTAAATACACACATCCATCCCCCACAGGGGAGAGTATGGAGATCAACAGTTTTTATTGCCATATGAGCATCTATGGCTATTTTCATAGCAAGATTGATGTATTTTTAAAAGAAACAAATAGTGGGAACATATTAGTCTTAAAGAATAACAACTGACAAACAACTTACAGTATAACAGATATTATATAGTATTTTTCAATTCAATATTTAATAAAACAAATATTTTAGGATTATTCTTGGTGAAATATTTTTTAAAAACCTCCATTAGAGGGACTTTATTGTATTTGCAAAAAAAAAAAAAAAAAAAAAAATGCCTAGTGGCATTTAAAACAAAATATGTTTTAGAGCAGTCTAACAAAAATGTTGGTGGTACATCTCTTTTCAAAATAATCTTTTCTAAATAAGTCTTGGATGGGCCAATTTGGATTGATTTTCAAGGACGGAGAGATTATTTCTTTGTCTCTTCAGACAAGCCTAAAAATGTATCTTTTAATACATTTTTTTAATAAACTTTTGTCATTCTAATAAAATAGTGGTGTGTAATGGAGCGCAGCAGAGCAACATCAAAAATATTACATTTATTCTAGGTATTTAGACGTTTCTGAGGTCCCCCTGAGTGTCCTTAGTGATTACGGGCCTGCTTCATTCAGCTTATTATTTACCATTTTTTATATGTATATATAGACAATACGTTTCAGTTTTGCAGAGTAAAGTTCATGTCAAAATATGAGCAGTTGTAAACATGTGAATTCAGTTTTTCCTCAAGATAGAAATCTGAAAAGCATTTGCCTTATTTGCCTTCTCATAGCTCTCTAAACAAAATGAAAGGGTTTTTATTTATTTATTTATTTTTAACATCACTAAATAGCACTTCCCAATCTGCCACTGGTCAAAAATATATTGGTTTAGTCCTGGCAATCTATTTTCCATTAAAAAAAGCTTATGGGTCAGTTATGAAGATGAGAGTTTTGGGGAGAACCTAGTTGTCTCATAGGAATAACATATTGTTTTTTATTAATATTATATATTATTCAAATTAACAATTAAACATACATATAAAAACGTTGTCAAATGTAACAAAAGGTGATTACTTTATATACCATTTTAAATTATTTTTTTTCTTTTCCTATTTACCTATTAACCTTTTTACACTTAAAAAAAATGATTTTAAAGATGAGCTGACATGTTAATTTCAAATTATTTGATTATTTTATTTTTCAGTCCATTAAACTGGGATAGACAAAAGTATAATCGCATCTAAAACCTGCATTTAGATCCTTAAGAGACGCTCACTGTTTTGAATCTGTTGATCTGCTTTGTCTACCTGCGGTCTTTTCTAAGTGAACAGGGTGTATCTACCCCCTATAGTGACTAGTCCCTACCCTATGTTACAGTGCCCCTAGAGACTGTGTAGTTACACACAAAGGAGGCATTCTGCCGGTGTGCTCAAGAGAAGAGATGGGAGTCTAGTTCTCTTCATTGTGTTCACCCATCCAGAGAGGAGTCGGGTGCTGACATGCACAGACACACATCAGCACATGTTCACAGTGACGATATTCAAAGCCACAGGCAAAACCTAAGACCACTCGGCAGGATCTGACATGCTGAATAGCTTAAAACCCACTCATGCACACGTGTGCGCCTTTTTCAAAAAACACACACACAGATAAGCAGGTCGTATCAGCAGTTCTATCTCCTCGCCGCTGAAAGCGGACACTTCTCTGTCCATTTCTGAGTTGACGATTCCTGGGGGCATGTTACGTCTTGCGAGACAGATGAGATGCTGAAGGTTTCTGTAGTTAAACTTTACAGGCCTGTTGCTAGACAGCCTTGAGACAAGAGAAGCATTCATCCGTGCTTTAAAGTTATCAGACGATACATTCAAACCACAAGTATAAGTGTGTTCATTATAATAGCTCTGTTGATTCAGCTGTCTATACTGATGATCCTTCTCAGCATTTAGATATTTGCAAAGGCAAGTATCACTATGACCTCCTTTACATGTGGTATTAAGTAATCAGTGCTAAATAATGGTATATACTGTACGTGGATCACAATGTGTCAATCTGATGACTAAAACCACATAAATTTCATAAACGCATCACATTTTATATCTATGAATAAAACTATTGTTTACTGCTCTGAAACTCCAATTTGGAGACGTACATTTATACACATAAAGCAGCAAAGCAGATCACACATGAAAAAAAAAAAAAAAAATCACACTTTTTGCTTTGATTACAATTCATGTACACTACCATTCAAAAGTTTGGGGTCCGTTTTTTTTAATTATTACTTCTACCTTAGCAAATATGGATTAAGTATTTAAATTTAAATAAAATGTATATGATTGCAACCGGCAAATCTGCATATTACAATGATTTCTGAAGGATCATGTGACACTGAAGACTGAAAATTATGCTGAAAATGGAGCTTTACCATCACAGGAATAAATTTGATTTTAAATATATATTAAGATATAAAACAGTTATTTCACAATATTACCATATTACTGCATTTATCAAAATAAGCCTTTGTGAGGAAAAAATACTTCTTTTAAAAACATAAAAAAAAACTTAGAATGGCCTCATACATGTCATTATTTTACTATTTTTAAACAACTTTTAAATGTTGATGCTGATTACTCGCTTTTTGTGAGTGAAACACCTTAGCAAATACATAGCAACACCCTGTCAACCAGAGGTGTAAAGTTCATGTTCAGAAAATAAAAGTCCTCCTCAGTATTTTGTTTCAATCACCTGGATTTGCTAATTAGCACAGTTTTCAGCCAGGAGATAGAACCAATTAGTGAAATCAGCTGCCAGTTTATGGGTGGAATAAACATATGCAGGACTTTTACTTTCTGACCCCTGGACTTTACACCCCTGCTGGCAACCACCCAAGACACCTTAGCATCAGTGTGGCAACTTTTTTCACAGGTAGGCATAGGCAACCCTGCCATTGAATGCAAAGTCTTATGTGGGTTCATTATTTAGCCTTATCACAAAGACCTCTAGTTTCTCAGATAAGTCAACATGTCCTTGAATGAATGACAGAAAAGATCATAGCATTGCTAACACCGAGTGACAAGGTCTGACTGAAATCTGCAGACGGTTGTCTGGCTAAGAAACAAGAGACAAGAATACAGTGACGAAGCACTCTGACCTCTGACCTTTTCAAAGACACACAGATGGAGCCCTTACTGTCACACTGAAAACACAAATCTGGTTGTAAATACACCAGCCAACACATACAGTACATGCAATACAAAAAAATGAAACAGCTACAATTCTTCCATAACAAACAACATACGTTGGAGGCCATTACGAGAAGGCCTCTCATTCCCTCTCGAATATAGCTTGTAAGATGACACAAAGGCAAAACACTCCCAAAGTCAATAGCAGGGGAGGCCCTTCTAAAACAAACCACCCAGCTGTTCTTAAATATGAATATCCTGTGGTGTAACAGATGTTTGCACAGTTTCAGGATATTTTATTTCCCCCACCTATCTGATGTGCCACCTTGCGTGATCGAAAATGGACTCAGTGGAGAGATGTACTGTGATGTCTCAAATCTAAATCATCAAAGCTATATCAATTCTTGTTCATAACTTAAGAATGTATAACAGTAGACAGATTGTCACTGGAATGTGAAGTAGGCCCTACATCATGAAAATTGTTGTGACTCATAAAGGTGAAGGAATAAACAATCTTATCTCGATCTAACTGAATTGATGCTAACATCGGGGTGCCTGGATAGAGTGGCAGATCAGCGATCCTCTCCTATCCACATTCAGCAATGAAAATCTCCCTCAGAATTCCAGGCATTCTCGGATCATAAGTGTCCAAAACTCCACAGGGGAAGGGAGCAAGTTCGTGCACACATATACTGATGATGTCACACTAGAATTCCCACAATGAGAGATAACAAACACAAAACCTCATTTGTTTGGACACCTTGGAATATTGATGTTAGCATGAGACGCCTCTGGTCTGATGGGATGCCGTGGTTGGAAGTACATATTTGGGTGCATGCCACAAATGACAGAGCCTGTTAACAACAGTTACAGTGCTTGTCAAAAGTTACACTCGGGCACACACACGCACCCATCCATCTGTTAACACATACTAAACTGTTTCTCTCAAATTCAGACAAAAGAAAACAAATCATAAAACCAAATAAAAAGAATCAGAAGACTGTGGCGGGGCTTAGTAATAAAAGGCATTATGGATTTTTTTTTCTTCCAATAAGACCACAGACTGACATGTAATATTAAATGCATTGTACAACTTCCTATCCAGGTTGGCTTGTTATTTTCCCCTAACATATCTTCTTTGGAACTCAAAAGATAAATGTGCAAGTCGCTCTTTTCCATGCAATTACAATAAATGGGGACTGAAGCATCAGAGCTTCAAAAAGGATACAAAGGTTTTCTGAAGCTTAACTTTGTGTGGCAAACAGACTGAAATCAAAGGCAAAATTAGTGGGCTGCAAAACGCTGTGACGGGGTCATTGAACCTGTGATGAAACAAAAGCAGCACATTTTTTCTTCCATAATGTGACAAGCATTCTGAATGGACTCGGTTCTAATCATTGGTTGTTAACTGAATGGAGGCAGGTCCGAATAAAAGCTTGCAGTCGGGGGGGATTTAAGTGGACTAAATGATTGGAGAAGTCTTCCATACTTTAAGTTTGTTGTTTCGAAACAGTTTCGAACATAGTTCACCTGAAAATGTAATTTCTGTCATCATTTACTTGCCCTCATGTCATTCCAAACCTGCAACTATAGTTCTTCTGCAGAACACAAACAAAGAAAATATTTTGAAGAATGTTGATAACCAAACAATTTTGTGACTTGTGTAGGGAAAAAGAAAATCTTCTTTCTTTCTTTCAGAAGAAAAAAAGTCAAACAGGTTTGGAATGATTTGAGAGTGAGGAAATGATGACATAATTTCCATTTGTGGGTGAACTATCCCTTTAACTTTTTTATATCTGAAACTATATCCACAATATAGAAGTAAATAACAAATCCTGCCCACTTATCACTGCACCTTAAACCACACACACACATACACACAGAAGTAGCAGGTGAACATGTGGAACAGTTTAGCCTATAATTCGCTCTGAGATCTGACTCATATACTGTCTTAAAGCCTGTGCACATTGTGTGGAAAAAGGGAAATTACATGTCACTCCTGCTGCTTTATGATAGATGAGAACATGCTTTAGGTTATCATAAAATGAAGCAGCGCACACACAGTCATAAAGTTGACATCCAATTGAAGGCAAATCGGCATCCTATACTCACAATCTCTTGTTTCCAAAGCTTTCAGCATTCCCTTAATGTATTTTTCTAGCTAGAAATTTCAAAAATGAACTCTTCTGTTTTGTTTATAGACCAGCTGTCAAAATGGAATAATTGTATATCATATACAAAAAAGAGAATCAGAAAAGATTAACACCAACCCCCACTGGCCAGTTCACACTGAAACATGTATATGGATAAATTACTTCAAGAAAAACAATCTTGCACAATTCAGAGCCTTCAAAACACTTATTGAGGACACCAAGTAAAATAAATACTGAGAGGCAAAACACGAGAGCCTATCTTTAATGGGTGTGGGGGGAGGGGGGCTCTGTGGTTAATGACCCCTGCTCTAGTGATGGGGTTTGGCTGCTGCTTGAAGGAAGCAGGGGGAGTCGGCCATTAGGCCGGGGCCTCCCTCAGGTCACAGTGCTTCTTCTATCTACACACAGCGGCAGAGTTATGGAGTCTGAAACTCCTACTCACCTGTTTAAGCATTAACTAGCTTTGAAAGCAAGATTTTGGCTCGGTGGGGAGCAGGAAGCTTTTATGTTAACACTCCCCCTCGCTCCTCTTTGTAAACCCTTTTGCCTGGGGTTCCTTAGTGCCAGGCCTCTGTTTACTGTATGTATGTTTTGTACTCTGTAAGCATGAGAGGTACATAACGCCATATTTCATGGATGTGTAGGGCCTACCTACAAACCTTGTTACATACAACTCCTTTAAAATTAGGTAATTAAAATTATATATTACTTGAGAAGTAATGTGTATTAGAATTTTACTTTATAGTATAACGACAGTATGCTAGGGTAGCAAAGGAGATGAAAAGCTGATTTTTTATGACATGTTGATGCAAAAATCATTGACTAACATGACTACTGGACTTCAGGGTTCAACAAAACTGTCAAACTTAGCCCCTTTAGTGCTCTCTAATTCTGCATTGCAGGAGTAAATGCAGTAGAGACTGATCCCAAATCACTCACCACTATTTACTATTTGGTTTGAGAGTAAGCAGGGCCGAAACAGGACCAAATGAGGTGTCGGTAGAATCAAAAAGGGGAGCCAAGATGATAATCCTGATGTCTCAGCATCTATTTCCACATGAAGACCAATAGACACTTTTACACTTTCGCCAACAAAGTAGCAGCGACTCCTGAGGTTTGAAATCTGGTCACAATTGAGGTCAGTGTCACTAATCTCTTTTTATTATGGTCTGTGCCTCAGTTTAATGTCAGCTAGAGAAAAGGAGCAGAGGGAAATCCCCCAACGGCCCATCTGAGGTCATCTGAGCCATGGAGACCTGGCACAAACAGTGAGTGGAAGCAGCAAGTAAATGAGTTAGGCAGGTGGTGGAACTCTCACCAGTACAGTAAAGCACACTGTCCCTAGAGCCACGGGGTGAGCTGAAGGAGTCAGGAGTGGAATTAAATAATTTTAATACAGCCGGGTCGTGCACCCCAGAAAAAGCTGGGACACCAAACCCTCACCATATGGCACGAAGAGGGTGAGTCAGCCCATCTCCAATACAAAGAATGCCTTCAGTCCTGCCAGCCTAATTCATATAGCTTATCACCCAAAAGCCCCCATGATTTCACTCTGCAGCTATGCCTTATTTCAGCCCTCATTTTTTTTCCACAGTAAAAAGATGTAGTGTTTCGCTGACACTATTAGACTGTGCAGGCCTCTGCGCTATTGTGGCCACTGAAAGACTGGCTGCTTTGTCTAGGAATCTTCATGGAGGAGATATTGATTGGAGCGCGTGTATGTGAGTGGGGGGTGGGGAGTTTGGGGTCTGCACAAAATATCAGAAAAACAGAGAAGACTTCCAAGAGTTAGGGCAAAACTCTGACCTCTCACTTCTCTCAACAGGGAGACAGAGCTGAGAAGCTTGGGTGGGGCACTGATACCATTGCTCTGCTACAAAACCTGGTAAGCAGTAGAGGCAGCATTATATATATATATATATATATATATATATATATATATATATATATATATATATATATATATATATATATATATATAATTTATATTTTAAATGCCCATTCCTGTTGTAACTCCTGTTGAAATGGTATATGATGGTAATCTAAAATGTAAGAGTAAGAAATAAGTACAACTAATTAAATCAAATTTGTAATTTACTGTACTATTCAAAAGTTTGGGGTCCGTAAAATTTCTTTTTGTTTAAATAAATTATTTTTTTCATTCAGAAAGGACATACTGTATTACATTTACATTTATAAAACTATTTCAAATAAATCTTGTGAAATTTATATATATATATATATATATATATATATATATATATATATATACATTTATTTATCAGTTTCCACAAAATATTAATCAGCACAAACAAATCTATTAAATCAAATTACGAGGCAACTCTCGATAAGCTTAACATAAGGGGTGCTATTTTTGTAGGTTGTTGCCTATGTAGACCGCTCATAAGTCACTTATGAAAAAAAGCAATCACATTAGACAGGAAGGCAGCTCACTTAGCTTGAGCATCTCGACAGCATTCATTAGTACCAATGCATATTCCTAATCAAGCGAAAATCAAATCCAGAAAAAAGCAATAGATTTACAATAACACAGTCAGCAAGATGTAGCTTCAGATCCAAGCTACAAATCAGGTTTTGTAGGTTGCTACTGTGTTACTCTGCTTTGATTAACAGTCATTTTCTCTGAACCATGTAGATAAATCAAGCTTGTCACGCCAACACCACCTGCACCTGTATGAAGATGTGCATGGTTAACAAATACAGTCTGGGCAGATAACTTAAAGTGCACAGTATATTGAGTACATGTACATTGCCAGATGAGACCATTACATGTGGTGTGCAGAAAGTTTCCTAGCACTGTCAAAAGGTGTCACTGTGTTCGCCATGGAAATCAGTGAGCGCAACCTGCACTGTGATTACCAGGGGGCTAGTTAAAGACCTTAAATACGGACACAGAACTTGTTAAACGCTTCCTTTATGATGCATGAGAGTCTGGTGGGTGTGCATTGTCTAGTCCATTTCAGTCCATTCCAGGGTTGAGATGACATTGGCAAGAAGGCAGATGATGCTCATAGAGATTGAATGGGTGGTCCGAGACGTAAAACGGTCAAAGCAAACAAAGATGTTTCTTAGCCAAGTCAACTCTGTAATCACAAAAGCATGCATGCAGTGCATTTCCCCTAGTCAGGGCTCAGGTTGAAGTCGACGGCTGACAGACGATCACAGTATCACACTAAATCCTGCTTGCCTATATCCATGTATACATAAGTGGAATTCCCGTAAGCTGGAGGGAACAGGTTGCTTTGTACCAACTTGCAACCATGACATACAACAATCAAGGCCAGACCAGGCTTGCAGATTCCGCACGAACAAGAAAACACTGTTACTATTCATTTTGCTGTTGATCTCAAGAACTCGGTACTGCAAATTCATGTTTCATTATAAGTTTTACAAGACAAATGATCTTTGTTCTTGACACTCCTAAGCTCTTCCACATGCTCACATTCTGAAGGAAACAATAATCATGATTCAGTGCAGCGTCTTACATGAAGAGACAATCCCATATACTCAATGAGTCAATGGGGAGAGGTAGAGTCCCCTTCACGCCTACCTGATTCTCTGGCTTAAAGCATCTTATTCTCTTTTTATGCACAGTCTACTCTCAGAAACATCCAATGTCTAATGATTAACATTAGAGCAAATGACTTAACCAGGTAAAAATGCCCACAATCTAATAATTGAACTAAACTGACCACACCAATAAAAAGTGAAAAAGTCACAAAAACATCTTTTCAAACTCAAAACTTGACAATGAAAGTGGCCTAAAAGGAATAGTTCACCCTCAAGTCATTCCAGACCTGGATAACTTTCTTTATTCTGCTATATTCTTCTGCGGATATTTTGAAGACTGTTTTTTTTTCTTTCATTGAAAGTCAGTAGGGTCCAAAACAATATCGGACCCCCATTGTATAAAAACAATCTTCTTTTGTGTTCCACAGCAGAAAGCAAGTCAATACAGATTCGAATCGACATGAGAGTGAATAAAAGAGGACTGAATCAGAATTATAATTTTATTGGGTGAACCATCAATTTAAAACCAAATTAATGTGTCCAAATGAACCTTATAACCGACTGAAACGACAACATGAAAATCTTCACATTCCTGCACACCGAGGAGACATTGGTTAAAAATAGTGACCGAAACAACATTTTTGCTCTGAAGGGGATGTCTGCTGGAT
>NW_024121122.1:2497790-2507790 GCF_016745375.1 Pimephales promelas | reverse complement strand
TATATACATTATATATATATATATATATATATATATATATATATATATATATATATATATATATATATATATATTCACATAGAAAAACACTGTTTTAAATTGTAATAATATTTCACAATATTACTGTTTTTTTTATCAAATAATTGCAGCCTTGGTGAGCAGAAGAGACTTCTTTTAAAAACATAAACAATCTTACCGATCTAAAACTATATATTTATATATTACTAACACAGCAGTGTCGCTCCACACTGGCGAAGAGGGGACATTGGGGACAACTGGCAGTGAAATATGTCTTCATTACAGTTAAATTATATATCTATTATATACATTATGTATATATATATATATACTATTTTTCTTATTTAACGCTCTCTCTTCATATACTTTCTATGCTTTGTTATGCAGTCCCTAACAATTTACTTGCCATAGTTATGTGCCATTGCACACACACGTCTATATTACTAACATATACATGTATTAACACAGAAGTGTCGCTGCACACTAGCCAAGAGGGAACTTTCTGAATGATATCTATCCAACCAAGTGGGGACTTTGTGTGTGTGTGTGTGAACAGTGAATTGAAGTGGCAGTGAAATACACATCCGTAAAGAGGGTCGCACACCGAATGAGAAGCGCAGCGCTGCGCCACGTCTAGGACAACTCCAAGTATCGCACACCGGACTCACACTTTCTCATCAGTGTATGGGCAGCAATATTGTTATGTTTAATGACATGAAATGAAGATGTTTGTTCTATGTTATAATTGTACTGTACAATTAAATACAATCGTTGCTGAGTCTGCAGTCTGAAAACTACCTCAGAGCATCAGTTAACTGAATGAATTGAGAATCTCACATGAAAACCCAATTACATCAGCAATTGTCATTCAAGCAGCTGATTTATGTAAATGAATGCAAAACTAAATTTATTGCAGCATAGGGCAAAGTCAGTATACATTATCAACGATTTGAGACAATAAAATAATTTAAACTTTATATAAAACTAAATGGCACTCTGTGGCGGCAGCAGGATTACGTTCAAAAGGTCACGGGCGACGTAGCCGTAAGTACAGAGTCAGTGTTTACAAGTTGAACGCATAGGTTGAACGTGCAAACTAACTCAAACGCTGTTTACAAAAAAGTAATTAAAAGGTAAAACAACGATGTCGGACGATTTTGATTCTGTACTTCCGGCTACGTCGCCCGTGACCTTTTGAACGTAATTACGTAATACGTGACGTTACAAACGCGCCTGACAGAATAGAGCTAGGCTAGCATTTGTCCTTAGAAAAGTTACATTTTTGGAATAAGTTTTGAAATAACCGATCGTTTTGCATGATAAGACCCTTATTCATCGTCTGGTGTCGTTTAAAGACATTTGAAGCTGCATCTGAAACTGTTATTAACCGTCTTTTGGACCTTGGACCGTCTGGTTCCCATGTAAGTCCATTATATGGAGAAAAATCCTGGAATGTTTTCATCAAAAACCTTAATTTCTTTTCGACTGAGAAAAGAAAAACATGAACATCTTGGATGACATGGGGGTGAGTAAATTACCAGCAAAAGTTTTTTAAGAGCCACAAACCTGTATATAAAACTCTTTTTATTCTAGATACACTAAATGCATACAAAGAATAGACAGGATTTTGATGCAATATGCAAAAAAAGTCAGAACAGTCACACAGCTTGATCAAACAGGATCATGTTATTTTATGTTTGAGATAGATATAGATAAATAAAAATATAAATATTTAGACATTTTTTTTACGTTGATCTTACCTAAATGTTTTTTTTTTTTTTTTTTTTTTTTGTTAAGAGTTTAAGTAACACATGGAAGCTTGATTTCAATCTTCGAATTAAACTGAAAAAAGTAGCAAATAAATAGAATAGAATAAAGAGTTTTTTTGGTATGTCAGAAATACTACAGAAACTGAATAAAGTAATCCAATGTAAAATAACACTGGATAGTCTTTTTAGTCCAGACTGAATTAAATACAAAGGCTATTAATTCTGATTGCTTAGAATTAATGCTATATTCTGTTGTTTTAATTCAACAGAATTAATGACAGACACATATGGCTGCGTTCACTTTAAGAACGGATCCCTGTCTCATTTGTACTGTCTGTCTGTCACACGCGTTTAATGCTTATTTAAGACATTAGACTGTCTTTACGAGGTTACTCACCAATACCAGAGTTTTGACATAATGTCGCGTGTTTTTAACTGTTAAAGCGATATAATCCAGGGATAAAACGTTTGTTTCAGGCGAGCTGTTTGAGGCGGATTGGCTTTACTGTATGTGCACGCAGTGAAAGACATCTCTGAGAGTGCGCGAGCACGGGATGGTTTAATATTGCTTGAATGTTTAAACTAAAACTTAAAAAGACGTGAAAATTATAAACGTTAGTTACCATCATAGGTTACGATGCAATGCTGGCCCGATTGTGCAAGTGAATATTTCGTCGTGTCCCGACTCCTAAACGCGAGTGTGTATCGACAGCTGCAGCGCTTAGTGTAGGGCTGCAGCTATCAATTCTTTTTGTAATCGATTAATCTAGCACTTAATCGATCGATTAATCGAGTAATCGGATAATTTGTTTATGTGTGTTTTTAAGCAACCAAAACAAATAATGTATTACGAAAATGATAAGGTGTTTGGCTTTTATTTATTTAAAAGAAAATAGAGGTATTTATTCCAACTGCAACATTTGGCTCCACAACTAATTATTGCAATTTTTACCCGTGTTTATAAGTGCCAGTGCCAACAATTATATAACAATACAGTTAAAACAATTTACTGTAAAACCTGTTACATGTAGCCCATAACATGTAAAACTTTGAATACAAACTTAAATAGTAAAGCCCATTTGGCCTTAGTTTTGTCTTCTTAATACAACATTACAAAAAAAGGATTGCACCTTCTGCAAATTACCCACCTGGAAACAAAAATATATTAATATAAAATATCAACCCAAACAGGTACACAAATGTGTACAATTTATAAAAAATAAATAAATGGAAATAAAACAATTATAAATAAGAATCAGACTTTTTCAACTGTAATCTCAAGACAAACATCAGAGTGTGTGTGTCTGTGTGTCTCACAATATTTGTTCCTCCATCACGTCCCGGTGAATGTATGCTGAAATTTTTGTTGCGTGGCTACATAAAAGTTTAAGCATATGATGAATTGCCGCAATTGGTCTGACTGGCGCGTGAGAGAGACATGGGTGCACGCGCTCGCTTACCTCTCTGCCGTCGTGCGCGAGCCGCGGTTAGGAGCTCAACATCTCGCATGCGCGCTCGCACTAGATTACAGGATATTTTAACTTGCGAATTAATATGCGGCGGTAAAACTAGTCGATCACGAGTGGCTCAACAGGTAGATCTATAGACGAACTCATCTTTCAGGCATTTGACCGAAGGGATATACACGCAGCGTGAAAAATCGAATTGCGCGAGTCTCACGCTGAATGCGTGAGAGTTGGCAGCCCTGCCAGGTATACTTTGCAGACACATTGCATCTTGTTCTCTCCCTTTATAAACATATAATGATCCCAAACTTTAGACATTCTCTGCAATTTATGAAGTCATATGTATCATGCGCTGTGGTGTGCTTCCTGAATAACGGTCCGTGTGAAACAATCAGATCCCTGCGTGCGCCATAGGAACTGCGTCATTTAACGAGGCTTCGAGGCAGATTTTTTGCCTCAAGGAATTTTTGTAATCGAGTAACTCGAGTAACTCGAGGAATCGTTTCAGCCCTAGCTTAGTGCTTGCCTAGTGCAGTGAGACGAGAAGACGCCGCACCGCGTCCGCGAGCCCTTTATATGGAAAAAATCGATTCGAGGCCGTTGAGAATCGATTTTGAATCGGCCACATTTTAAAAACCGATTAATCGAAAAATCAATTTTTTTTGCCCAGCCCTAACACACACACATATATATATATATATATATATATATATATATATATATATATATATATATATAAATCACATAAAACATAAAAGCCTGCCGGAAAAGATGGGTCTTAAGGCAAGATTTAAAAACATGAATACTTTCACTGTTTCGCACATCCTGTGGCAGCAGGTTCCATAAATAAGGAGCTGCAAAACTAAAAGCCCGGGACCCCATAGAAGTAGTGCGGGTTCTAGGGAGAACAAGAGTGAGCGAGGAAGACGATCTTAAAGTCCGAGATCGAATATAGATATTAAGAAGGTCCAATAAATATGAAGGGGCAAGGTTATTGAGTGCTTTAAATGTCCGCTTTGGACAGTATTCATGTAAATTATGTCGGTTATGTCTTAAACAGTTGTGAGTGTATCGGATGTGCATCAGTGCAATTGGATCCGTATGTCATTGGAAATAATCCGACGTCTTAAAGTGAAAGTGGCAACAAACATAATGTGGTCTGTGTCCTTAATATTGATCAAGCAACCAAAGAAAAAGAGAAAAGCAATCACAGTTTGTTAATAGCTTTAGTATAATAAGGATTAATTATATTTAATTTACACAAAGAATATTTCTGCTTGAAAGAATAAAGAAGGATGTATGCATGGTTATAAAGAATGCATACTGTATATCATCCATTGAAAAGGCTGTGTTGTACTTTAGGAAAAGTGGTTTTTATTTAATTTTAAGAAATATTTTTTAAATCACAGTAGTTAAATCCGTATCTGTATTGCATGTTCAGACTTTTAAATCATTTATATTAATAGGTTAATAGATGTTTTCTTCGGGAGTGTATGGGTTTGTACATTTTATTCTATTCTAAATTCTAAATTAACGCATTACAATTTAACTAAACCCATTATATTTTAGTCGACTAAAATCCAATGTGATCTCATGAGAATACGTATGCATTTGTACGTAAAGTGTAGTTCTATCATACGTACATATAATTACGTTTTATATGCGCAGAAACGTATAATACTGACGTATTTACAGAACTAAAATGTAAAATATTTACGTTATTGACAGCACAAAAACGTAATTTATTTACATTTGAACAAATCCACCGATGTACACATTTGTACATATCACAATTTATGCATATTAAAATCGTAGCATTATGTTTTGACTCTATTGCATTCAACTGTCTTATTCATTACGTTTTCAGTCTCATTTATTGATATAATACTCATAAATATTAACATTTTGCTCGTTTCGCCTGCATGGTGTTAAACAATACACTATAAAACCTTAAAAATACATTCTTTAACTTTACTCGTTTAACCATTTTGTAATATAGTTTATTTGTCGTGAGGCACAGAAAGTGTTTTCTCCTATAAAACAAAACATAAATTCACAAAAGACATCAATTTTATTAGTTTGATGTAATCCAAATCTTTAGAATCCATAGCCTACGTTGTTTACAAGAAAAAAATCCTAATTCAACCTTTTATCAGTGGTGGAGGAAGTACTGAATCTCAGTACTTAAGTAAAAGTACAAATACCCAGGTAAATATTTACTTTAGTAAAAGTAGAAGTAACACAATGACAACCATACTTAAGTAAAAAGTAAAAAGTACTTTATTTTAAATGTACTTTAAGTATTAAAAGTAAAAGTACTTGCATAACAATTTATTATCTTAATGTCTATTTTCTAATGATTAATAAAACATTTAATTCTAACTCATTCAACCTAATAGCCTACTCCTATAATGATGTTCAATAATGATGGAAAAAAAGTCACATTTCGAAACAAGCTTGCAATTAGGCAATAACATGCTTATCCTTAACTATAGTTAATAACTATGTTTGGCAGTAAACGCGATTCATTTATGGTGTAATTCTGAACCTCTTGTTGCCATAATCCTAACCAAACGATATTACACAGGGTGTGTTTCTATGCACGTAAAACAAATTTTCGCGTATGAGTTTGCATGTAAACACACTGCGTGTGAGACGCATTTAGTTGATGTATCTTGGCAACCAAACGTCACTGGTGAGACAAACTGTAACGAACACGGTCAGATACGTTTTGTCAGAAAAACTGATCAGAAAATGTAACAAAATTAACAAGTTGTAGAAATGTAGTGGAGTAGAAAGTAGTAATTGCTGCAAAATGTAACGAAGTAGTAAAAAGTATGCACTATTTATTGTAATTAAGTAAAGTAAAGATACATGAAAAATGTACTTAAGTAAAGTAACGAAGTATTTGTACTTCGTTACATTCCACCACTGCCTTTTATCCAGTCGTGATCTTCGCCTCCATTCTCAGCAGCAACCGTACATGTCAAATCCCGCGCTGGTGATGAATTCAAATTCAAAAATCGCGCCCTTGAGAAGCGATACGTCGTGTTTACGGCAGAGATATCAAATGGTCATTGGCTCTTCCCTGCCTCATCACAGATTGAGACATGAAGGACTCTGTGACGGTTGGTTTAGTTCTTTTGAAATAGTGCGAAGCTGCGAACTGAAGCCGGATGAACATTTTCATTGATTATTAATTTAAATTCTGCTCTGTACTTCATACAAAACTATTACAATGTTGCCAGAGAGGACTGCGACTGCAAAGCATCTTCATGTGAACGGCTTTTGGTAGCGGTTTTGACATTTTCGCAATAAATATATTATTGTGATTATACTTTTCTGTTAGTCACGTTTTTCTTCATAATTGTAACGTTAGTTTACGTAGTTTTAACGAATTGTTAGGGGTAGGTTTAGGGGTAGGAGTAGGATTGGTGGCTCAAAATATATTTTAATGCCATATTGTTAATACAACTGCCATTTCCCAACACATCTGTCCATTATGTTTTATCCTTTTTTTTATATTCTGTATAAAATACACTGTAAAAAAAATGTCTTGTCAAATTAACAGTAACTTACTGGCAACAATTATCCAGTACTTGCTGTATTTCATTCAACAATAAAATTACTTTAACACTAACTACAGTACTGTTAAGCATACTGTAAAATCAAATAACATTATTTTACTGTAATTTCTTACCATATTAAAGTACAGTATTACACTGTTAATTTTTAATAATACTGTATAGTATTATACAGTTATGAAATGTTATTGTATTTATTTGGTGCTACTGTGTAACCTGTAGAATATGTAGAAAATCCGTAGAAATAGAGTATTATTTAACAGTTAAAATAATATTTCTATGGATTTTCTACATATTCTACAGGTTGCACAGTAGCACTATAGGAAATAGAAAAAAGAACAAATGAAGCTTTAACTGCTCAAGGTTTATTGTGTATTTACATATATACATTTAAATACATGAATAAAATTAAATACATGAATAATAATAATGTAATATAATACAATTTAAATCATGCATGAAAATCATGAACAATCATGCGTTTCAATTCATGCAAAAATGATTATGAACAGGTAAAATAGAAAAGATTAAAGGGGCGCTATCTGATCAATCTATTAGAAAGGGGGGGGCTTAAACTAGATAGTCTATTGGTTTGAGATAGACTGTCTAACTGGTCAGACTGGTCTGTTGCTGATTTTAAAGGGTTTTGGGCTCCTTTATAACTAGAGGACCAGATATGCAGGGCTGGGAGAAATGTATAAACTAGCTTTGACGAGTAAACCACCAATCCAGATGAGTATTACAAAATGACAAGTTGCACTCAAAAAAAAAAATGCTGGGTTGTTTTAACCCAAGTTTTGGGTAGAATATGGACAAAACCAAATGTTGGCTTAAAAATGCAATGTAAAAATTTAACCCAACGGCTGGGTTTGTCCATATTTGGCCCAAAGTTGGGTTAAAACAACCCAGCATTTTTTAGAGTGTGTTATCCAGTGTCCTTTAAAAAAATCTAAACACAAAACAATATCATCATGCACATGTGCCATGAAAAACTTGCATTACGGTATTAATAATCATTTATATGCAGACTTAATGTTCTAACATTTGCAATAGGAAGTTCTCTATCCAAGCTTTTATGCAACTGAACCAGAACAATTCTTAACAACTTGCAGATAGGCAATTATCTGTTCAAAATTCACAGATAGCAAATAATCTGTTTAAAATGTTCTCAGTGGGTCAGTATTTGGCCAAGGTATAGTAGTAGTAGTTGGATAAATAGAATAATTAAATTAGATTAGATTTACAATTCATCGGTCGTCAAGATGGATGGGGTCTTCTTAATATGCACAGCTCACACCTGTGGAAAAGGAGAACAGACGAGACGTTTTTACAGTAAAAGCGTTTTTGTTGTTGTTGTTTTTTTTTAGCTAAACAGCAAAAACAGACAAAATGATGTCTAAAGTGTAGTTCACTTAATACTATCTTGTTTGTTGGACTGTTTAAAATCAATTCATTTACGGTCACGTGAAAACGTCAATCTTGCTTGTGTGATACTAAGTTACATCGTATGACAAAAGAAGCTTGACAGGGCGTCTTTCCCTTCAAATAAGTAACGTTACATGTCAGTTTACACATAGTTATAAAAACAATTACGATATCAGACAATACTGTAAATGTCACACATAGCTTTGTATTTGGACAAAACTGCACTTTTTGGGCGCTGCGGTAGAGACTGTCACTGAGGTAAACATTAACGTTAACTTAAATAGCAGATTGCCAGGTCAGGATTTACACAAAAATAAGCGTGAAAAAATCAATAAGAGGAATCGAAACTTTAATTTATAACAATAGGCTAATCCGAATCCTAACCTTGGATATCAGATTTAAGGATACATTTATCGATTTTCAATTCCCAACCCTATAAAGTTATAAAATAATGAACGTGCAGGCGTTTCCACCGACATAACGTGGTAAATAACAAAACTGATTAGACCATTTTGACCTTATAAGAGGCTATATATGATATACATGTTAATAAAATCACATTTAATCAAGTAACTTCATATAGTTCATGCCGCGGCCAGTTCTAACCTTAATCCGTTAATGTAAGTAACTGATATGGTTTGCATAAAATATAAAATTACTAACCAGATATATCATATGTAGGCTATGGCGAAAACATTGCAGACGACAGCGGTGCGATGCACGGCCTGCGCGCTCTCACAGAGGGAATAAGGGAACTGAAGAGTTCTTCATAAAATGGCAGCTTGTTGTGGTTATTTTTCGCAGTCGTTTCGTACTTATGTATTTAAATTGACAGTAACATGTCCCTAGGTTACATTGAAGAGTGTCAAATTGTACATCTTATAGTAAAATGTCTAGAATAGATTAAATTGAATACAGAAATTGTGGTCAGCTATTCTATATAACTTTAAAGTTATAGCAAGAATCCATAATAATTATTACTTACCAGATGAAGAAGTTCCTGGTCGGCAGAAAAGACAGCGGCACCACTGACACGACAAACTCTTTCAAAATTCAAATGCGCTCTCATGCACACTGAATTAAGGCTGTTAATGGTCACTGGCCCAGTGCTACATTTCTTTTTTTTTTAATGTAAGAATAATAACATTAGAGGTCTAGCAATTTTACCCGTGGAACTGTGTGTCGAGTTTTTCGCGGTCAGTTTGCACTGCTGTATTTAGATTAACAGTAACTGATAATTTCCCAGAATGCATTGAAATTCTACAGTAACATACTGTCAACTGTGTGCACAGTACATAATTGTTGAAAAAACAAAATAATACTGTGAAAACAACTAAATTCTACTGTAACTTACTGTACATAGATTATACAGTAAGAAACTGTTGACAAAAACTGTATAATCCTGTGAAAACAACAGAAATCGTTTACAGTGTAGTTATGTTTAGGTTTGGGATTAGGGTTAGGGATCTTACATAAAATGGTAAAAAGGGATATATACAGATATCTTTATGACATAGAATATACGTAAATACTTAACGTTTTGTAGCTGTAAAAACATAATAATGTTACTTTTAAATGTTGCAATACGTATATATTATACTTTCAGCATCTATCCAAACGTACAAAAAAGTATGTTTTCTATCTTTGCAAAAAAACTTAAAATACCTACGTATTAACAATGAGACCAGGCTGCTAAAATCATATTGAATTTCGTTGACTAAAACTAGACTAAAAAATT
>NW_024121122.1:2429600-2497290 GCF_016745375.1 Pimephales promelas | reverse complement strand
CTACCATTGGGTTCTATATTTCTAATAAGACATGGTGTTGCCTTCCATTCTTATGCTGAAGACACCACATATATATACACCTATTGAGAGAAATGATCCGTCTGCTTCCATTTCTCTTTTATTATGCTAAGATGAGGTTACATCTTGGCTTGCAAAAAAATTGTGTCTTTAAATGAACACAAAACTGAGGTGATAGTTTTCCCCACTGATAATTTTAAGACCACCAGCATCGCTTTGAGGAGCTTCTCTGCATTCAGATCTATGCGGGATTAGGTGTGCTTTTAGATGGGCTTCAAAACGTGATAAATATCTTCCGTAACTGCATCTAGTTTATCAACTGCATCTAGTTTTTATTTGAGAAGTTGCACAGATACTTGAACATTGGTAGCTGTATTTGTAAGCGCTCAGACCAGTTTACCTAAAACACCTTCCAGCCATCCTGCATTGAAATGTAAATGAGTGTGGGGGGATTTGGAATCAGGGGCGTAGCAATCATTTCAAAAGTGAGGGGGACAGAATGTCAAGCATTTTACATGGTTCATGTTTACATGAAAGACTAAGACTTGTGTATGTGTTTAGTTACTTCTTAATTTTTCAGTTTTTTTTTTTTTAGATTCAGAATATGTTTCAGTGTGAAATACGGTAGAAATATCTTATTCATTTTTGTGTTGATAAGTTTTGAACTTAAATAACAGTCTTGGAAATAATATGTAAGCATGTGCCTGTACAGTAAATCAAGTTTTGTTTGCCAGAAATCAATTCATGTAAATCGAAAGATCTTAGTTTAGCCAAGACTGATCGTGTGATCACTGAGTGAAGAGTTTTGAGAAGTTGTTCAATGTTGTATTATGTTCAGAGTTTTAGCAGTGTTGTGTCGAAGTGAAATATGTAGTTTGGAAGATGTAGTCACTGAATGCATTAATACAACTCTAAAAAGAAAAACAACAACAAAAAAGCAACCTGTAATAGCAGCTGCAAATGGGGCCTTATTTATCACTCAGAAAGAATTAGTGTTAAACACATTTACACAAACTCTAGACACAGAAGGATCATATGTTCCCCACATCACACCAGGACATTTCACTCAAAATTGTGAAATATTTCACTCATTAAGTGTTTGATTTACTCATTCAACTGATGTTCAAAACAACTGTGTAGTTACAGTGCTGCAAAAAAAATGCAGACATGTTTCTTTATAAAATAGCAGACACAATACCACTGATATTGAAAAAAAAAAGATCTAAATCAACTTCTAGGTTTGGGTGAAGTGAGAGGGTCACAGAGACAGAACTAAAAACCTAATTTGTCAAATAAACTCTAAAAATAAAAGATATTCAAGACTGTGGTATAAATAATTGGATGATCTGACCATAACTCATACTATCCTTGATTTTCTAACTTAGGACATTTCCTTTGTGTGTGATTACACCGCCCTCCCCCACACTAATTTACATATCAATGCAGGATGGCTTGGTCTAGTGTCTAGGTGTCAAGGTGTCTAGGTGAAGTGGCCTGAGTGCTAACAAATACAGCTACCAATGTTCAAGAATCTGTGCAACTTCTCAAATAAACTACAATAAACTAGAGAAAATGCTGGGATTTACCCTTCCAAATTTATTTTGTAATGTTTTCTTTTGTAAAAATGTATTTAAAAAATAAATAAATACAAGAATTAGACTATCTACTGTTAACTGCAGTTTGTTACATTATCCATGTTTACAATACTGCACAAAATTATTCCTAATTTTCCCCTTTTGTATAGATTAAATTGGTGATTAAACTGAGACTAACACAAACACTTGTGGAGGTGTTTAGTTAAATATAATTGTTTTTTTTTTGTTTTGTTTTTAATTCAGATTATATTTCAAAATGGTATTACTGTATAAATATTGCAAATTTTGGTCTTATTCATGTTGTGTTAGGTTTTGAACATCAGTTTTGATTGGAGAATGTAAAGATGTGCAATTTGGTCTTTATAGAACATAAAGTTCTGTTGGTGTTTGTGTTAAGTGTGAAATACATTCATGTAAATTGAAAGACGCCATTGAATAAAAAAATTCCAAAGCAAAATTAAATGATCCACAGTTTGTCACATAAGCCCATTTCACTCCGAGATTCTAGAAAATATACTGATAATTTGTCCCTTGATCTTTTGATTTCTGTTCATCGACAGTACCAGGGATTACAGTATTGTAAACATGGATAATGTAACAAACTGCAGTTAACAGTAGTTTACTTCTTGTTTTTATTTATTTATAAAATACATTTTTACAAAAGAATATGTTACAAAAATAAATTTGGAAGGGTAAATCCCAACGTTTTCTCTAGTTTATTGTAGTTTATTTGAGAAGTTGCACAGATTCTTGAACATTGGTAGCTGTATTTGTTAGCACTCAGGCCACTTCACCTAGACACCTTGACACCTAGACACTAGACCAAGCCATCCTGCATTGATATGTTAATTAGTGTGGGGGAGGGCGGTGTAATCACACACAAAGGAAATGTCCTAAGTTAGAAAATCAAGGATAGTATGAGTTATGGTCAGATCATCCAATTATTTATACCACAGTCTTGAATATCTTTTATTTTTAGAGTTTATTTGACAAATTAGGTTTTTAGTTCTGTCTCTGTGACCCTCTCACTTCACCCAAACCTAGAAGTTGATTTAGATCTTTTTTTTTCAATATCAGTGGTATTGTGTCTGCTAAAGAAACATGTCTGCATTTTTTTGCAGCACTGTAACTACACAGTTGTTTTGAACATCAGTTGAATGAGTAAATCAAACACTTAATGAGTGAAATATTTCACAATTTTGAATGAAATATCCTGGTGTGATGTGGGGAACATATGATCCTTCTGTGTCTAGAGTTTGTGTAAATGTGTTTAACACTAATTCTTTCTGAGTGATAAATAAGGCCCCATTTGCAGCTGCTATTACAGGTTGCTTTTTTTGTTTTGTTTTTCTTTTTAGAGTTGTATTAATGCATTCAGTGACTACATCTTCCAAACTACATATTTCACTTTGACACAACACTGCTAAAAACTCTGAACATAATACAACATTGAACAACTTCTCAAAACTCTTCACTCACTTAAAAATTAAGAATTAACTAAACACGAAAACAAGTCTAAGTCTTCCATATAAACATGAACCAACGAATTCTGAACAGCAAAAAATAGTGCATATTGCTGCCTGTTGTGTGTGTGTGTTTATTCAACGCATTCTCATCCTTTAACGTCATATAGAACGCTATATGCAAAAACGGCGCTATACTACGCACATGGCACCTGTTATCATTAATATAACACGTGCTGTGAGAGCTAAGTTTAGGTGTGGGGTAGGGTCTGCGTATCATATTTACGCTAAAGGATTTATGACGACTTGGGTTCGCGTGTTATATTAATGATAAAGGGTGCCATGTGCGTAGTATAGCGCCGTTTTTGCATATAGCGTTCTATGACGTTAAAGGATGAGAACGGTCTGGTTTATTATATGTATGAATGATGTGTTTTGGTAGTTTTAATGCGTTTTGAATGTGAAATGTACTGCAGTGAAGCTGAAGTGAAGAGCTTAAAAAAGTGATAAGTATTTAGAAATAAATACATTCTAATTTAATTTAATTTAATGGGAATATAACATTCTAATGTTGTGGGTTAACAGATTATGATTGGGTTACAAGCATCACCTGATGTCAGTCAGGATAAAAATGTAATGATAAAAAATAAACAAATCTGGGTAATTTAAGCCCTAAGGGAAACAAGGTTGTTGTTTTTTTTACTGATATTGGCCAATATGAGGGACCACAACCCATAAGATTGGTCTTTCATTACAGAAAAGAGGCTCTCCAGTTTGATGGTAAAGGGAACAATGTGTAATTGCTGCTAATATACTGTTATATACTGCTGCTAATATGCTAATATCAAATAATGTTATATCTTTTTATAATTGTATTATGAAATATATGCCTTGTTAAAAAGAATTGAAACATGTTCATAATTGAAACCAAAAGGAGAATTATAAGCATTCCCCAGACTTACTGCTGCCATTGCATTTTATTTATCTAGAGTCTAGATCATGTACAGTTTAGCTTGTGTGGAGACCTGCAATTATACCTTAAAGAGATATTTCTGCTTGATTTTATTGAGTTGATAAACTAGATGCAGTTACGGAAGATATTTATCACGTTTTGAAGGCCCATCTAAAAGCACACCTAATCCCGCATAGATCTGAATGCAGAGAAGCTCCTCAAAGCGATGCTGGTGGTCTTAAAATTATCAGTGGGGAAAACTATCACCTCAGTTTTGTGTTCATTTAAAGACACAATTTTTTTGCAAGCAAAGATGTAACCTCATCTTAGCATAATAAAAGAGAAATGGAAGCAGACGGATCATTTCTCTCAATAGGTGTATATATATTGTGGTGTCTTCAGCATAAGAATGGAAGGCAACACCATGTCTTATTAAAATATAGAACCCAATGGTAGCATGTAGAACGAGTAAAGGGAGGGCGCCGAGATCGATCCCTGTGGAGGTGAGCGACAGAACAGAAGAAATGACCTATCCTGAACAAAAACTTTCTGTTCCATAAATAAGATTGAAACCAGTTAACTGTTAAAAAGATAATTGAAGTAATTTTCAAACTAAAGTAATATACACTGTAAAAAAAAAAAAAAATCATGATTTGTTATCATAACGTTGTTTCTTCTGTCAAATCAACTTAGATAATGTATGTGGTTCAGATGACATAATATTTTGAGTTTCTGATTATAAAATCAATCTCCTTCATTGTATTAAGTCAATTTTTCAATTTCAATGAACGTAAAGTTTCAAGGCAACCAGGTAACTTCATTTTTTAAGTTAAACCAACAATAATTGTTTTACAGTGCACACATATCAGTCAAAACTGCTTGTAAAATGTAAAATATAGTCAAATACAACTATTTGTATATTTGTCAAATACAACTTATCAGTAGGCAATAAGCTTAAATGCGATATGTGGACCAATCATATACTGTAAGTATAAAGCCACAACAGAGAATTAATTTTTTAAAGCAATAACTTTCCTGTATTGTCCACAACATAAAGCTTCTGATGTTTTATAGGAATTTCATCGAAAGTGTTATGATATTCTGTATTATTTGTTAGTATGGAATTGCTACTGAGGTACAGACAAAATTATTAAGAAAAGTAACAATGGCAAGTAAATTGTTAGGGACTGCTATAACCAAGCATAGACAGTATCTATGAAGAGAGAGCGTTAAATAAGAAAAAAATAATATTATGAATGATAAGAGGCGTCTTCTCGCCTCTGCTTTCGAACTGTTGCCGCTGGGCACTTCATAATAACTGCATGCTATTAATCATTAGTTAATCATTAGTAAATAGTTTATCTGTAATTTATAAAGCATTAATAGACATTAATAAGAAGTTTATAAATACAGCTATAAATGCTCTATTCTTGTGTAAATGCTTTATTCTTTATTTAGAAGCATAATATTGTGTTTAATCATTGTATTTTCATACTTTATTAATGATCAATTTATAATTTCCTAATGAAGAATAACATTATTTACAAACCAGTTATTTAGGAGTTGTCAGTGATTCATGAGATCACTTAAGTGTATTTAAATGTAGTAAATGCAAGAAGTTAAGCATTTAGTAGTGGTCAGTTAACTTTTTTTGGCAGCTCATCTAAAGTGAGGAATAGTTATATCTTGTAAAGCATTCATAAATTAGATTTAAAGGCTCAGTTCTCTTCTAAACAGAAAAAGGAAACAAACACAACACTTTGAACATAAAAGAACATACAAATATTTAACTGAGCCTTTGAAATCTCTTTTATAAATGCGTTACAAGGCATAACAGGTCCTCACTTTAGATGAGCTCACAAAATAGTAAACTGACCACTACTAAATGGTTGATAACTACCTGAATTAACCTTGGATTACAGTAGAAATACATGTTAAAAATGTATTAACACACTAAGTAACTATTACTATATGTCTGAATAATAAGATGCATGAATGCACATTGAAATAGTTTATTAATCATTTACTCACTTTCTAAGTGATCTTATAAACCACTGACAACTCCTAAATAACTTTATATTGGTTTATTATTATGGTTTATAATGCTATACTTCATTTAGAAATCATAAATTGTTCATTAATAAAGCATGGAATTAAAATGATTAAAACACATTATAGATATGCTTTTAAACCAATAATCAGCAATTTATAAAGACAGCTATAAAGCTATAAATTCTTTAATATTGTTTTAAAAGCATATCTATAATGTGTTTTAATAATTGTATTTTCATTAGTTAAGCATTTACTATTGCTTAACTAATGATTACTAGTGTGGGGTTATTAAATTTACTGAAAGTACCTTAACTAAGCAGCTCTACAGTCTCAGAGGCTTTGGGACAGCCAGCCATTCAGACAATAGAGAAGTGTGAACGACGTGTGTTAATGGGCCACTGCAGTTCCTGCTCCAGCCTACAGGAGCGCTGCTGAGTATGGGCTTAAACACACACACGTGTGTTAGTCCCCACTTGGTCAAAAGTTAAAAAAATTCACCAGAGCGTTTTTTAGTTGATTTTAACATGTTTTAAGGCATAGCTAACAGGGGACTTGAAAAATGTCCCCACTTCCCTCGGCGGTCCCCTGTTGGTGAGTGTGTAACGACACCAAAGTCCCCTCTTAGATAGGTAGACAAGTACACACACACACACACACACACACACACACACACACTCAAAAAATAATTGATTGGATGAACATGATTTCATCATGCCACCTAATTCCATAATTCCATACAAACAAACCAAGTTCAATCAGCCAACTCTTATCATATTATTTGAACACAAAATAGATGGATTGGTTAAACATGATATTAACATTTCCATTAAACTCATTTGCATCTTTTTTGCAGATGTTCATTCTTAGTTAATTTAGTGAGATTTTATTTGTTTGCAGCAGCGCATATTACCATCTTAAATGCTAAAATTTACATGCTCCTTCAATCAAAGCAGCAGATATTAAATGAAATCATTTCACAGCCAAACAAAATGCTCCACTCTTCTCCACCATGATAACCGACTGTAATTTAAAGGGTTCTAATAATTCCAATGTAATTGGACATTAAACACAATTACCCACTCTCAAGTCTTCCCCTTTTCTAATTTTCTCAAAAAACAAAAAATATTAAGATTAATATATATAAAATAACACTTAAATTTAACATTCATTCTGTCTTAATTCAACTATTTGCAAAGCATGTTGGGAACTAACAAGCACCGGCCAGTTTAAGTTATTGCAACACAAATCAATCATGTAATCACATGTAATACATATAGTTAAACAGATTGAACACAATCAAGTTCAGTTAGGGCAAAATGGCAGTTGTCCTCGCACTATTCTGTCACCATCTGGATGTAAGAATTTTTTACTTAACATAAATGGTTTGTGTTTAGACAACGCATTATGATTTTATACTGTTAAGTTTAGACATAATTATGTTGACCTTACTAGAAAAAAACATCTAAAAAAACACATAATTATTATAAGTAAACTAAATATAAATATATTATGCAAAGTGTACAACCTTCCTCGTTCATTTTTTTTTTTTGAGTGAATACACACACAAGAGCCTACAACACAAGCAAAAAGCAGTGCTCTTATTCTTGCACCATGCCAAAACAGCAACTTTTAAAACAGTAGGGCCTTCAGGAGATCAAGAGAAGTACTACCACTTCTCTCACCATAGGGGTCCTGTTTTGAACACTGCTCCTTATAAAGAGACTTCACTTATTATAAACAAAGAAGCACAAGAGTAAAGATCTGAGAGCCCTGGTCCAAGAGAAATTGAAAACTAAACCTTGCTACAAGCCTCTGAATCACTATGCCACCCACTGAAGGCTTATGTTCCAGGTGTATAGTTTCTCCTGAACCTTTGAAGTTGAGGGTCTGTATGATATAGATCAACATTAAGTTGAAAACAGTAGATTCTTGTGGAACATAAATGATGAGAAACATTACACGAGAGATACAGCAGCTGCTCAAAGCCAGATTTTGATGATGTAGGCCAGGGGTTTTCAATCTTAGATGCCATGGACCCCCAAATATTATTATCTTGGTGTGATTTGTTTTTTGTTTTACTCACTACAGCCTATTACTGTGCTGTAAGCATACTGTGGATGTATTAGCCTCTTTATTTAATTTGTTTTAATTCATTAATTTTAATTTAATTAATTAATCAATGTTTTACTTTATTCAAATGTATTTAAATTTGTACAGTTTTTCTTTAGACTTTTCACGGACCCCCATCACTCAATTGCACCCTGGACCCCAATTTGAAAATCCCTGATGTAGGCTACAGCCATACAGCAGATCTCGACTTTAAGTAAAAGATAAGGCACTGCAGGGGAGCTGATGGGAATAGTGACAGGAATTTAACAAATCGTTTATTTTGTCAAATTAGTTTCAATGAATCGGTTCAACAGATTCACCCATTACCATTCCTTTACCAAGACGAAGGCTAATCATATCAATGTCATTGCATATTCCATATCACATAATATTTGCTGCTTATTAAAAACATAGCCTATATTCAACCCAACTATAAAATTATCATACAATCAAGTACTATGCTAGTCATTTTTGTTTTTTTCTTCTATCGACTCGTTTTAGCCGCACTTATTAGCCTCACTCGTTATCCTCGCTTTCGCATAATAAGTAACATTCTCGTTTCACTAAAAATACTTAGTGAACTTTTAGATTCACTATCATGAATTGTATATCAGAACGAAGGGTAGCCTATTCATCAAGTGAGTACTAACTCGACAACTGCTCTGGGCGATTCAATTCGATTAATAAACAAATCGCCCTGCAATTCTCTTTAGTGAACGGGTTCAATTGATTCATAAAAGATCCGACTCAAAAGAATGATTCATTCACGAGTCAAACATCGCTAACATGGAAACATGGACGCAGTTTATGCAGTGCACCTTCAATAACAAATTTTAAACAATGTTAAATGTTATATTTACGCTCTAAAAACATTGGTAAATGCTATGTGTGCAACAACAGGGGCAGTCACGTCAATGCATTATTATGACAAAGTAGAAAGTAAACCGTTTTCTGTAAAACAAACAGTTTAAACTATCTAGCGTCAATGGGTAAACAAACTATATATATATATTTTTTTTTTAACAGTCATTTTACTCACATTTGCTGTTTATTTCCATATCAGAAGAATCAAACAGAACCCCTTGAAGTTTTGGAAACGCACATTTCTGCCCGTGCACCCTTCGATGTTATGAAGGCTACTTTGGTGAAACACACACACACAAACTGCATTGAAAGCTTCTCAATGAAGTTACAGAGACAGACTTCCCTCCATTATCTTGCTGGGTCCTAGTGCTGTCTCAGACCAGGTTTGATGACAGACTGCCCAGCCCACTTTCCTACTGATTCCAGTGCCACTGTCTATGAGTGTCACCCATCAAGCAGTTTTACACAAGAAAACAAACTTTTATTGCAATATAAGATGTACATAGTTTGTTGAAACTGACAGATAAATAAAGTTAGCAAGGTAGCAGTAATTATTTAAAAAAGAATCAAAAATATGGTTATACTCTAGCTCTCTTCCTTTGAAATTAATAAAACACTTCATAACAATCTATTGGGCAAACAGGCTGTAAACACTACACACAAAGGCAGAAAACATGATGGTTTCACCTGCTTGTCAGTGAGGTACAAAACTACCGTCAATATCCCTTGGACCCTTGGCATTAAAGACCCCATTGTTACTGTTAGGTCTTAATCAAGGTTACAGTTTGTTATTTGTCACTTGCTTCAATGGTGCAGTAAAGTGTATTTCCATCAAACAATACATGAGTGTGAACATGTTATCCCTGTCATTGGCCATACAATCCATGCTTACTTCCCCTGCATTCATTTTATTACCAAATCAAGTGTCGTATGATTCAAAAAATATAATAAACCCACGTAAAATATCACAGCATATCCTGAATAGGACAGGAGCAATGAAAGTAACTGCCCTAACCTAAACAACAGATCTCTTTTTTAAGAGCAAAAACATTGCACCAAAATCCTTTCCTACTATGTTTTGTCGTTATCAACTGTCTCAAACACAAGCCATATTTATATCTACCATCACAATATGTATGTTTCATCATAATTAGTCAAATTATTCTAAAGTCTTCTTGTGAGAGAGGTGTACATTCAGTATCCGTTACCCCTTGGAAATGACCTGAACAAAGAACAGCACCGTAGTGCTCTATATCATCTGCTAACTTCACAAATAACAGTCAGACTTTGGTATTCATTGTCAAGCAGCTCATCGCTTATTTCAGTCCACCTAAGCTTATGTAGTATTACAGTGAAATAAAAAGAACTGAAAAATATTATTTTATAACCTTTAAAATAAATATTACTTAATTATGTACTTAGTGGATGAAGTCAGATGATTCATCCACTTTCATTATAGCTGTATTAATCATATTTACATTCTGTTCACTCACTTTGCTGGTGCATACATTAATAGAGAACATAAGGCAAAATTCTAATTCCTAATTCCTTATTTTTGTCACTCAGAAACAAAATACCACTTTACACTCAAGTAAAAACCAAAAATGTTCCCACCATTCTGTTTATTTTTTCTAGTCTGTTTTCTGTTTATTTATTCTAGTCTGTCTGATCATTTGTATGCCCCTGTCACAAAGGACAGTTGCACAATTTGTACAGTCCAGGCATGACTGTATGTCTGAGACACAGGATGTGTTTGTTTAGTTAGACTTGAACAGGTATTCTGGTCTCTCTGTCTCTCTCTCTCTCTCTCTCTCTCTCTCTCTCTCTCTGTGTGTGTGTGTGTGTGTGGCACAAGAACACTAGAACAGCCGGGCTTGTTTCTTCATCTCATTCCTCTTCCACAGTGCCAGACGGTCAAACTCTACCATCGTCATCCCAAACACTTGATAGAATTCCTCAGGGGAAAGATGTCGCTAAAATGAAAAGGAAACTTATCACTCACTATGTATCTAGTCGTCCATGTATTACATTTTTGCAAGCAATCATTAAATATTGTTAAACCTTCACACACACACACACACATCCTTGATTCTTTGATAAACAATTTATTTGAAATAGAAACCTTTTGTAGCATTATAAATACTTTTATAATGACTTTTGATCAATTGAATGCATCCTATAAGTGTAATAATAAAATATGTATATTTATAATTGAATATATTCTAATTATTATATAGCCTGTTGTTATTACAAACAAAATGTATTAGTTTACCTCCAATCTGGCCCGGTCCACATCTTTTGGCACCCTGTTACGCCCCCTAGTGGTCACAATAAGTGCTTCGTATGGGTAGACCTGTAGCGAAAGTTAGCGATGCACTTTTATAATTACCTTTGAAATACAGCATATGCTTTTAAACTCATATGTATTTATATACAAATAAACATCCTAATTTTCTAAGATAATCTATACGATTTCATGATGGAAAGCTAAGGACTGAGCATTGTTCTCAGAGCAGACTGATTGGTGGACCTCCTTTTCCTCTCCTCTCGCTTACATCAGTGAAAGGAAATCACAGAGCCTCTGGCACAGTAGCTGAAACTGAGACAGGAAGCGGCACCAAGCAGAACAATATAGTTCCTGACCAACCAAGAGCAAAGGGGTCAGACAAGCCCCTGCCCTCTCCATGGCCCCTGCAGTCTCCAAGTCACTCAGAGCCGGCTGGGGAATTATACAGTGGCCTTACGACCTGGAAGCACTAATTTCTCCATCCTCCAGTTTCCACATACTTTAACCAGCAGGACGTTGCTTTCACCCATGAGGGTTCATTAGACTGGCTTTCCTCTGGAGTTGACAGTAGGCTAATGTTTCAGAGGTGCCTTTTAGTGTCTCTCCGGGCACTCTTTAACCCTCTGGTAATGTTGAACCATTATTCTTACCTTGTATTCTGTAAAAAACAAACAAACAAACAAAAACTTTTAAAGTCAGACCTAATTTCTGTAAAAAAATAAAATAAAAAATACTCGCAAATATGTCAGCAAAATCATCATTAAAAAAACTCCTTTACTTGCCTCTGATTCCCCAGTCGACTTCACTGCCACTGTCATACTGATAGTAGTCTGCACTCTGTGGCTGGAAAATAAACAAACAAATAGATAAGGATTTAATTGACATCACCAGACCAACTGCTTTTTGCTGCTCTGTCCATTCAGTTACTGAATATTAATATAAATATCATGTTAAAAAATAAACAAGCAACGGACAAAGGATTCAAGTAAAGGCATTTAGTAACAAAAATGGTAACTTACCCTTTGCAATCCATTCCTGCCATATCCTGGCAAAGAGGCTGACTTGGCTATGTAGTCTTCAAATATAATAATAATAATGAATAAAAATAAATCAATAAACGTGAATGTGTAAAACAACCTCGTCCTCAGCATATGAGATAAAATGTAAGCCTGTTAAATTTTGACTGCTTTGTCCAATAGTGCACAGTAGAGGGCGCTAGTAGCCAGGTTAAAATCTGTGTTGCAAATATGTATCAGTTATTTTATGCAGACACTTTTATACCAAGCAAATTAACAATAGAGATATTCTTCCTGGGGTTAAAAGCCGTGGCAGAAAATTATGAGAATTATAAAGCTAGATAGAGATTGAGATATGAGCACCCAGTGTTTTGACTATAGGACCTTTAGGTTCCATAATCTTATGTATATAATAAAACTAAACACCACAACTTTTTGTTAAATTCAAAAGCAGGACATGCTTTAATTTTTAATACAAAACCTTTATATATATTTCAATAGTGATACTGAAAGTCCTCAAGAGTTACTCACCATGCTCCGCTGCAAAGTTTGTTCGAGGAGCTGAGGAGGGAAAAAAAAAAACAAACAAAAAAACAATCTCTTCAGTATTTTGATAATCAATTTTCTGTTGATATGAAGTACAAATCACTAATTTTGGCCAAATACAATTGAAGAGTTCAGATGCAAAAGCCTCTAAATGCCATTTGAAAATTTCTTCTAAAATGACCATTTTTATCAAGCTTGTATATTTAAGTTCAGTAATTTCACTTAAATGACAATTAATAGGTAATCTTCATTGCCATTTAAGTGAAATTACTGAACTTAAATATACAAGCTTGATAAAAATGATCATTTTAGAAGAAAATTTCAAATGGCACTTAGAGGCTTTTGCATCTGAACTCTTCAATTACAGTGCACTGTAAGAAACGTCTCCCCTTAAACTATTTAACATGTACATTATAGCGTTGAACAGGTTAAACATGAGGTTATTGATATATTTTGTGTTGTGTTGAGACTGAAACTGAGCTGTCTCTGAGTCCCTTGAGATTTGGGAACACTGAAAGAACCATTGGGAAAATATCAAAACTAAAAACAGAGCAAGCTGCTCAGCAGCCACACAGAAACACGGCACATCGTTGACTCAGGTCAAATGACTGTGAAATAATGATTATGTTAAACCACAACCAACACCATCAGATCCCCTTTTCTATCTGGCTATTATAATTCACGTATAACAACCAAACAACATCTAAAGTTAACAATTTAAGGGTCAAGAGCCCAACTAAAACACACACTGATCTCTATAATGGTGACTTAAAAATCACGGTTTTCTTCTTCAGTGTTTCTGCTTGTTAACATCAGGTGTCTTCAATGATGGCAATAAAAAAAGAGTTCTTAATTCATTTTTGACGTCAGTCTGTTATTCCGATATTTTTGTTTAGAAAAATGTGTAAATTTTACTCATTTTAAATGGTTAACTTTTAATTAATTTGTTTGGTTAATTTGTTTGGTTGGTATTGTTCAATTTAATTAATAATATTGATTGTAATCTGTTGCCTCAATATTATTGATTAGATTTAACAGATTCAGTCGTTTTATTTTTACAGTGTAGGTGTTCGTTACCTTGTCTTAACCTTCCATGACGTCACTAACTGTAATCCAGTCTATTATCTCAAGATGTATAAATTGGATCTACAATGTCACCCCAAAACTTCTCTTTGATTTATTTTTATGTTCTGTACAGTAAATGCCACCCATTTCTATTCATGAATAAAAGACGTGGAACACCAGCACGGGCTGCACCAGGCATTGTGAAGGGTAGCAATGGATATGGGGGAGGGCAGATCCATGTATGGAAAGAGGAGGAAAACAGGGAACTAAAGAGAGGGAGGGGATGAAGGGAAAATTCCAGATGCTTTGTGCACTTCCCCACGAGATACACAGAAATATAATTAAGGAGAGCTGCCTGCTCACATGCACATCAGGAGGGATGGAGAAAGAGGAATAGGCAAGATAGAAAAGAGGTTGGTTGCATTAAGCGAAGATGGAAACAGTTACCAACCCCATTTATCAAATAAACATGGAGAATAGTTCACTATGATGCATGGAAATGTATATATTATTTACTTGCAAGTAAATATTGTGTAAAATCATGTTTGTAAATAATGTCAATTTCATTTTAGCTCGAAATGCACTGACATTAATATTTAGTCTAAATAAATTCACAATAAATGAATATTCATTTTGACATTTGCTACAGATTACATTTTCAGTTTCTGTTGATCATTAAGCAGTATTAGATAAATGATTATATAAATGTAAAATCAGCATGTCAAATCAAATCAAATGAAAATGTATTAATAAAGCACAATAAAAACAATTGACCACTGTGCTGTACAAAACCTTGCTAAAAAGACATAGAATTAAATAAAAACAGTTTTGACCGCAATGCAATAAGAAGGAGAAGAGTATCAATTATTTGCACATGCAAATACATATAGAATATTTGCTGATATAAAATTCAATATTGAATAATTACCAATACATTTAAAATCTCTAATATTGGGCAATAACCAATGATAACAGTACATATTGCATCCCTAGTTTCAGCAACTGTGTGTATATACCATTTGCAATTACTATATATATATTAGGGCTGGCAACACATAAAAAATATAAGCACCCCTATCTTATTTAACATGTTATCTTATTTTCATGAGTTCCTTTGCTCATATAATCCTTTAAGCTAATAAGGTTAAGCGTATTTGGCTTGCTGTCCACAGTGGAGGGGCTCGAGAAAGCAAGTTAAACTGGAGTTTAGATATACCCCCCAGTGGGACTACTAATGCTTGGATGATGAGTATGGTAGCAAGATGCCTAAATAATGTCGGTGGAGTTGCGGAGGTAGAGGGATGCCAAAACAGCTGATGCCAGAGTAAGGTGAGAGATCTGATTATATGCTCCGGCAGATAATTGACAGATTAGATGGGTTCACTCCTCCCGAAATTACGTTGTGAACTTCACTAATTTTACCATCAGATTGTAGGGTGCGGTCAGTTTTAATATCATCTGGTTATACAGCGGTATAATGTTTTGAAGAGTCGTTCAGTCTGTATTTTACACAGCGTGATGCGTGAGGGCTCACACTCTTCAGAAACAATCGCAGAATATGACAGAGCTGCCGTTTTTAAATCAAAACACACTGGAATGAATAATTCACTGAAAAAAACAATGGGAGTCTCTTTTCTCTCTGCAATCACTGATATAATCAGTCTGTTTTTTTGGACTGATTGTTTGAATGAATTTGCTTACTGGATGACTGGACTGAAAACTTTCATGGAGTTTAGTGGCTTAAAATGATCTGATTGCAATAATAGAAGCGAAATTGTTAAATCTGATTGCAGACATGCGAATTGCAGGCAAAATATTTAAACTGTTTAAATAGAAAATCTAGATCATCTAACTGCGTTACGTAAATTATGTTTACGTGGGGTGGTGATGGCGCAGTGGATAAGACACATGTACAGTATTTGGTGTGAGAGACCCAGGTTCGAATCCACTGTGAGACACCAATGTGTCCCTGAGCAAGACACTTAACCCCTAGTTGCTCCAGGGGCGTGTGACCTCTGACATATATAACAATTGCAAGTCGCTTTGGATAAAAGTGTCAGCTAAATGAATAAATGTTAAAAATGCAATTTCACACACTTCAGTAATTTATTTGTGCTAAATTAAATCAACGCGTTAAGGATTTTAAATGAATCGCATAATGTTGTCAGCCCTAAAACAGGTTGTGAGGTATAGAAAGGTCACAGTGAGACTAAGAAAGAACAACTGTAGTGTTGTAATAGTTGTTGTTTGCTGCGTCTGCAACTATTCCTGAAAACCCTCAGAATTCCCCTCCCAGCATCGCAGGCCTGTATCAGCATACGCTGGCTGTCACTGTTGACTCAAGCCTACCTTCACTGTAAAGCGTTCCAGAGCTCCACTGCTTTAATTAGATGGCTCAGTGCCACGACTTCATTGACCACTATGCTAAATAATGACAGCCATACTGAAGGCAAGCAAAGCAACTCCCATTCTGCATGCAGTCTAAAGCACACCGCACCTGTTGCTGTCATGCATTTTCCCCAGAGCAGAATGTGGGAAGGGAAAAGGTTATCTTAAACATACACAAACGGTAGGTTTGGCTTTGAAGGATCAAACATAGTGACCAATATGATATGCCACACTTTCTGATGACACTACTGCAACCCCCTCCGAGTCCGAACACACCTCTCTATAATCTGTGATTTGTAAAGCATCTCTAGTGGAGCACTTACAGCCGTTAACTGTGTTGTTGTGGCCCATGCTGTGCAACATCTCCCTGCTCCCACTGCGGGAGTTCCGTGCACTGCCCCAGGGGTCGTTGTCATAGGAACCGGAGCGGGCTTTCATCTCCTCCTTCAGGATCATCCTTCCGATTCCACCCTGAATCTGAGAGAGAGAGAGAGAGAGAGAGAGAGGAAGAAGGAAACAAAAGAAATAATGAGTGAGCATCCTGTGATAGTAAGAGATCAGATGCTTATTGGCTGCACTTCAAAAATGGTTAAAGGTGCAGTAAGCGCTTTCTGAAGAACACTGTTGATATTTGAACTTGACATAAACACGCTATGGGTTCCTCACAGGGAACCACTATCAGCCGGTATGGATGAATAAGCGGTGGATCAGCAAACAACAGCAAACTTCAGTTCTGTGAAGAAAAAACAATGTTACCAATGTATCAAACTGTTTTCAGGCCTTCCCACTCTCTGTAATTTCCAGTGCTGGAAAGCTTCTCCAAAATGAATGTGGGTCCTGGTTCTTGACTGATTGTAACCCTTCTTCTTCCAATTAAATTCCTCTGACCTTTTCCTCTGTGGTAATATCTCAGCCATCTCTTATTCTACAGTCTTTCTACAAATGTCTCGCTTGATCACTCTCTCCTCCCCCCATCATGACCGTAATGTTAAATGTTTTTTTAAATTTTCAACAGCGATTATCAGACATCTCATACTGCACCTTTAAATGAATCTCTGAGTGCTTTGGTGGCTTACTCTTTGAAGGCCATGACTCCAGCCATCCTCTTCTCCACCTGATGAGTACCTTCTACGAGGAGCACGTAACGCTGAGAAAGTGAGAGTGAGAAAGAGAAAATTAAGATGAAGCATAAAACAGAATAGTTTAAACATCTAAAGGGAGTCACACAGCATATTATTGACTGATAGCAAAAATATGCTATATGTAAAAATATATATGTCATCTTTCATGAAATGTTAACCTTGTATCCTTCTAATCTTTTATTTTTCTTTTATTTTTAGTCATTTATTTTTGCCTCAACGTTAGTATGGGATTCCAACACACAAAAAAAGAAAAAGGTGAAAAATTAAGCCACATGTGATCATTTGGTCAAAAACATTGAAAATTCGTATATTCACGATTGGGATTATAACACAGCTAATAATAATACAGCCCTCAAGTGTTTTATATTGTCCCAAATTGATAGCGTAATGCAATTTGTGCAAAAATAAATCTAGAACAAAAATAGAGAACTCACAAAAGCAAAAGACACATTTTGACACATATTTTCCTGGTTAATATCAATCTCTATAAGCATTTTACAATATCTCACACATTTTATGACTGCTTCTGTATTATTTTGTATTTAGTTAACAAACACTAGTATACAGTAGATTTTATTTTTTACTATGTGAGCGGCTAGATTTTAGAAAATGGCAAATGTAAATTCATACATATACAAAAAGAAAAACTATTTAAAGCACAATAAATGGTAACAAATGTTGCTACTTTTAAATTGCTTATTGTATAAATAACTGGAAAAAAATATTTTGTTTTATTTGTTTAGATATTCTTCACAAAGTCTAGTTTCCTAAACTGTGCAATAAATAATGCATTATTCAGTAAAAAAGGAGTAGAAAAGATCTCCTAAAATACTGTGTTAACTACTATGTACTAAAACTTAAATTAATAATTCGATACAATGCACTTATTGACTACATGCATGTTTTACATTGCACTTATATATTTTTTTAATTAAACACCTGCATTTAATTACAACTGTAATTGCACCTTTGAGCCTTCCTTTATCCATTAATCCACCCTTAAACCTAACCATACCACCAAACCTGTCCTAACCTACCCCATATCCTACCTCAGTGATTTGCAATTCAATATGACCACAAAAAGTACATTGTACCCATTTTTATGTATTTTATGTAAGTACATAGTAGTTCAGGACACCTAATATAGTGTGACAGAAAGATTTTTAACATTCATTTTCTACAATGTGCTTTATGGCTATCAGGGACTATAGGATCTTTACTGACATTCCTGTCTGTGGAATAATGTAGCATGATTGCGGCTACAAACTGGAAAGCGCTGTGATGCCAGTGAACGGAACGCATAGGACATTATGAATATATTTGTCACCTACATTTCGGAGAGCTGGTGTAATGGTAGTAATCAGACTCTGAGTGCTGGTAGTGTTCAGGTGAGTAGGCTGATGAGAACTTGGAGGATTGGAGAATGTCTTCACTGGTCTTGCTCTTAGTTGCTGGATTGCATTGATTGTCTGTGGGAAAGAGTATGTCAGGATCACAACTTTGGAAAAGCCTGTGATGTAACAGCATATAGCAGTACAATCAGGCCCACTTTAAACCTAACATTAGTATGTGTTTTCAATGATCACAAAATCCACATAAAGAAAAAAACAGGTGTAAGAGCATCCAAGATGCTTTGTGATCATGAAAATGACCTACTTTTGTCAGGTCCTGCAATCGATCACTTGATTTAAAGACCAATATTTACTGTAATTAATCACTGAACTGCATTTGGAATCTCATAAAATGCGTATTTTCATGTGGCGATTTAAAACTTTGTTTTAGTTAAATGTATTTTCTTCACTTCTAATCCATCCTTTACTAGTGAATTGTTTCTAATAGGCAAACACACAGTAGACCAGATACCTTATTTTCCATCCAAAAATAGCTAAATTATTACTCTATTGCGTGTTATTTTTGCCAAAAAAAACATAAAATTGTATTTTGAATTATCCCTCAATGTTTTAAACATTAAGCAACATTTTCCATTTTGTGCAGGATATTATATTATAGTACATTTACATTTATTCATTTAGCTGACGCTTTTATCCAAAGCGACTTGCAATTGCATTATATGTCTGAGGTCGCACACCTCTGGAGCAACTAGGGGTTAAGTGTCTTTCTCAGTGGATTCGAACCTGGGTCTCTCACACCAAAGACATGTGTCTTATCCACTGCACATCACCAAATATATATATGAAATATATATATGAAACATGTTAATGCTAGGTGTTAAGGTGGGCTCAGAAAGAAAGAAAGAAAGAAAGAAAGAAAGAAAGAAAGAAAGAAAGAAAGAAAGAAAGAAAGAAAGAAAGAAAGAAAGAAAGAAAGAAAGAAAGAAAGAAAGAAAGAAAGAAAGAAAGAAAGAAAGAAAGAAAGAAAGAAAGAAAGAAGCTACAACATTCACAGATAACAGCTGATGGAAACACAATGCATTCAGAAACATTTGATGTTAAATAAGCACACACAAAAAACACTTTAAAACTACTCATGTGAGAGTCTTGTATTATCAAAAACTACACATATATTGATATATTGCCTTATACATATAAAGCAAAACCAGTCCGAAACAGCACTGAACTCCCAACTATATAAAACACAAACATAAGAAGATTCAACACAAATACAAAAGCACAGGCCTCGCACAATATTACCAATCCTGAATGGAAAACACAGAATGCAACTAGAGAACGAATAAGCACATAATCAAAAACGCAGACAGACAGATGTGCACAGGGAGATAATACTTACAGAGTGAATGGTGAACGAGGAAAGTAGAGGTGGAGGGAATCGTATTTAAGGTGGTAAAGGGAAGAAAAAGAAAAAAAAAAAAAAAACAAGGGAAAAAAGAATAAGGGAGGAAATATTTGCGTCCCAAAGATTCTTCAGTGAGAATTTAAGTTTGGTACCCATATGGCAGAGACGCGAATGATCTGCATGACAACAGTACACCTCTCTTCTGCACAAACACAGCTAGACATCTACAACAATAAAACACTTCCACTTAAAGATGCAGATCCACCATATGGGTAGCAAATCAGTCCTGTGTTCGTTACAGGCTTGTGATACAAGGATAAACACAAATACACACTTAACACACTGAGCCATCAAGCTTTCAGAGATGGTTCTGACCTTTCTTAGAGAAAACTTGATAGACTGTGCAATCTGAGCTGGCCAGTAAATACATCTACAGTATTAGTGCAGCTCTGTGCAAAGCTCTGAAACAAATCCATCTCCCTTACGCACTCTAGATCTCTGTGGTTGTATATTGTGATAATTGGCCTACACAGAAGTATTCGAACGAGATCATTCACAAAGTTCTATACATCCCCTGGCCCTTGTGTGTTTGTCTTTTAAACCGTTTAGCTAATTTGATGTTGTCTGGAACAATGCCTAGTGCGCACCGCTCGATATAATTTCCTAGGCTTAAATTTATTCCAGAAATTTCACTGATTTCACCAAAAAAAAAAAAAAACCTAAACTGTTGAGCCAAGATAAAATCCTTAATATTGATCACTGTATTATCCATGATAATTGAATTAGATTAATCATAAAAAAAGAATCATAATTTATAATTTGGAAAATTGCACAAGCCTGTAATGCACATAAATACTGAATATACACATACAAATACACACACAGAGACATGCAGTAAAGGGAAAGATGTACTATTACTTTTGTTTAGTTAAAGGGGTTTGAGTTCATGACATTTTGAGGAGAAACTAACCAATATGCTTGACAAAAAGGTGTGAGATTGTAAATTTATGAATTAAAAGACAGAGATATGCACATAAACAACCAACTTTTAAAGGATTTGGCACCAGATGTAGTCTATTAGACTGCCAAGTCCCTACAACGTTCAATGTACTGTCAACTGTAAGAGAAACAATATGGCTGCCACCTGAATTCTGTGAATTAGCAGAGTAGGTAATGTTTAGACATTTATACTTGCTCATTTCATGCTTAAACAGGTTTGCTTTCCTAACAGCGGTTTCTCAACAGGGTTAAGCTCAATTAGCATTCAGTGGGGCTTCTCTGTGGCATCTAATGCGGCCACTTCCCAGTTGATCTAAAGCAGAGGGGGGACATGGCAAGCTTTAATCATGCCTCAGCAAGCCTCATCCTTTTTTCATCACCCCCCATGTGGAAGGAAGGATGCGCTCGAGTCAGTTTTACGTTCTTCTGGCATGCAAGCAACGGAAAGCGGATGCACTCTAATACTTTAGCAGAGGAAACAACTTATCTTGTTCCACCTGACATACAGTTCCAGGGGGAAAAAAAGTATGTGAATCCTTAGCCCCTTTCACACATAGATTCCGGAAAATACACGGATAATGTGACCCGGCATTTGTCCCGGGATTGTTTGATTTCGGTTCATTCACACTGCCAGTGATCTGTGAGTGCGTTCACACACAACCCGTAAAGATCCCGGAAAGACACATGACGTCACGGTGAGGGGTGTAATGTACGCGTCGAAAACATGTGCACGCACATACCGTTCCACAAAGCTGGTGAACGATCTCAGCTTCAGCGCGGATAGTCAGAAGGTCCTGGTCTCCTAGTCATTCCAGTTTGCAAACATTTGTTCGTCCTTTCTTTGTTAATGACGAACACAAACTCTCTTCTAAGAGCAACAGAGTCACGCGATGGCACGAGCGTCATCACCATGACACACCCCTTACGGCATTGGTCCTGGCTTTTGTTCACACAGCGCGCGTTCCGGGACTGATTCCGGCAATGTTACAAGGTCCCCAACCAGGCATCGATGCCGGTATCGGGTCGTGTTTGCGTTCACACAGAAGGCGTTCTGGCAATTTCCCGGGATCAACGCGCTGTGTGAAAGGGGCTATTTTGAGTTACATGGATATCTGTATATTGCTCATAAAATTTAATCTGATCCACAAATAAGTCACAACAGTAGAGAAACACAGTCAGCTTAAACAAAAAGAAGCAGGTCTGATCTGCAATTATAGAAAACGGATATTTTGACAGATATTATTGCTGCAGCTTTTTATATATAAGTGCTCACATACTTTTCCCATTGCTCTGATTCAATGGAGACTGTGTTTGTGGATTATTTGTTTAAGCAGATTGTATTCATATATTGTTATGATTTGGATGCAGATCAGAACAATTTCAAAGACCAATTTATCCACAAACCTAGTTTAATCCAAAATGTTCACATACTGTTTCTTGCAACTGTATTAGGCAGCTTCTAAAACATGTACCATGGTATACACTTAGTTTGTGCCCGCCAAATCCTATATGAGTGCTTTTTCTCCCATGTTTGCAAACTACTTTTATTAAAGGCTTTTTTCTTTGTGAGAGAGTGCTGGAGGAGAGCTATGGAGGACACTAACACTAATCAGACACATCTTTCCCATGAGCCCACACTGCCTCAGGACTAAGCATGAGGGAAAACAGGCCGGGGCAGGCCGAGCACACTATACCATGTCTCTTATAGATGGGAGGCTTCCTGTAGATGTTGGGATCCCCTGTGGCTGAGAAGAAAGGAAGATATTAGAAATAAATGGAGGAGAAGTAAGTAACAGGCAGAAGACAACAAAGTAAACTAGGCAGGAAATGTTTTTTTCTACTTCCTCTTCACGCTTCCTGGGACCTTTAGGGTAAGGTGAAGGAGAGTGGAATGGTTGAGGAGAACACAAAAAAGGTACAAAAATGGAGTAGCCATACTATAGATGTATAGTATACATAGATTCAAAAAGTTACAGAGACTTTGATCCATTAATGAGATTTTTAATTTATATTCAAATATACTGCTGGATGAATATGAAAGTGATGAGAGCAGCCAATGAGGTGAATGTTGAGGCCTGGCCTACCTGGCACATGGAAATGCTTGGGAGCTTGTATTGTGGTGGGAGTGCTGGACCGGGCATCTAGCTGACTGTAATAGGGTGAACTTCTGCCACTCTCAGTGCCTGCAGCAAGCCCCAAGCCAATGACAGTAACAGAACCAGAGCATGAGTGCACACTTCCTGTGCGCCCTAACCACACACACACACACTCAATCATCAGATCAATGATCCAAGATTAGCCAGGCAGGGACAGTATGCATTTCAAAACAGAGAAAAAGACATACTGTGCCAGACAGACGGGTGCATAGGATGTAGGTGGAATGGTGGGACACCCCCCTAATAACAGTCAAAAATGTCACCCGCAAAAAGCCAATATAGCTTTGAGTTTTGTTAAAAGTCAAAAGAGTGTATTTTATGTACTGCTGTGAGCTTGGCAGAAGGAACTCACCGTATCTGTAGTAGTGCTGTGGAGAGCGAGGCATGATGGGAGACATGCCCTGCCTGCTGTAGGTGGGGGAGTCTATGTACCCTGGACTGGAGGATCTTCTCAGCCTCATGTCCATACCATCATACATGTCCTGTTCATATAAGATGTCATTATTTATAACTCTGATTGTGAGAACCACTCAGTTTCATTTGCTCAGTGATCAATATTCCAATCAACTTTCATACTTCCAGTAGGACTGTAAATATAACACACTTAACACACTTATGTGCTAAATCTACATCCAACAGATGAATAATTTGGTTGCAAAACATATTACTGTTGACCGAGGGTCAGTGATCGGCTTATGTTCAATGAAATGGAAATAAACAATACAGTGGCAAGGAAAAATGACCAGTAAATTTGAGTAAAAAACTTCTACCTGAGAATAAGGGGAGAGTGTGCCCAAAGACTGTGAAGACAAAAAAAGAAGGGGGTGAGTAAGAATAACAGTAAATCAGAGATAAACCTTCGGTCTCTTCCTCCATGGCATCTGATGCGTGAGGGAAGTGAGAAGAACAAGAGGACGGAGGTGAAGGAGTCACTGTGGTCTGAACAATCTACTTTGTATTTCCTGTAGAACTCAACATTTACTCAGCAAGCAAGAATTAAATAGATAGTTCACTCAGAAATAAAGATCCTGTCATCATTTGCTCATGTCTTAACCATTTTTTTTCTATATACAAGAAACAAATGTATTAGGTAGCTTGTGGTCACTATCCAATTCCATGTAGAGGAAAGAACAGCATTGACAATTTACATTCTGTTTAACATCTCCTTTTGCATCTCCTAAACAGGTTTGAAACAACGTGAGGGTTATTGAATGATAGAACTGTCATTTTTGGATGAACTATCCCTTTAAGCAACCACATAAATCGCTAGAATTTTTCAGAGAGATTTCCAAAAAGCAAACTAAAGCAAGAAGGCTGAACCATATTCACTATTAATAGTGGGAGAATGCACAAACATACTGTAGTTATAGCAAAGAAAAGCATACAGCCAGCCAACGGAAGCGACATAGCTGAAAAACTTAAAGCAAAGCTATGCTAAGCTCAACTAGGACCAGGCCAGTAGACTCGGTGACAGGGGGAGACATGCTAAACGTAGACTCAGAGTGGCTCTAGAGGTCCTGTAGGGCAGTACCTCCCCATAGCTGAGACGCTCTAGCCTGTCATCGGAGCAGTATCTGTGACTGGGCTCATAGGACCAGAAGTCTGGCCTCTGCACTTCATAAATGGCTTTAACCTTAGGCAGCGCTGCCAAGTCTTTGTAATCAAGGATCTCGTTCTCCATTTTTGCCTAAGGAGAGGGACAAAGGACAGATACACACACTCGCACGTCAAACACAATAAGCAGGCCTGCAAAAAAACAGCAATCATGACAGGCGACGACAACATCAACAACACAATTAAGTGTGGGAATGAGCCTGCAGCACAGTTTGCACATTTACTGTACAAAACCACTTTAAAGCAAGTGCTGTTAGGATACAATTGAGCTCATGACTGAAATTGTAATATAGCACATAAATGCTACAGAAATGTTATGATGCTTATTATATTGTCTCTAAGGTGTTTTTGAGCAAGTAGAAATTTAGACATGAAATTAAAATGTACCTTATCTATTGTCTAAATGCACGTTAACAAACCTTTAACATACTGTATTGTACTTATTTACCCTCATGTTTTATTATTATTATTATTTTTTCGACATACAATGGATACAATGGAAATCAATGGGGTCCAAAGGTGTTTGGAGAAAATAGTTCAACTTTTAAACATTTTATTCTGTATTAAATAAACAAAGTCATTTAGGTTTGGAACAACATGAGGTTGAGTAAATGGTGACACATTTTCATATTTGGGTGAACTATAAATTTGGAATGAAGCTTACTTTATTTACCTCCAATCCCAGATAGTGTTTTAAGGTAATCTTATGTCATTCTCATGCTTGACCTTAAGCAGAATATGGACCTGCAGGGCTTGACAGCACATATGCTTACACTGCATTACGCATACACCAATCACACACAGAACAAAGGTTTCACACACGGGCCAGCCTTCACTTCCGCATGTGATGTCAATGACCACACCACTGCAGAACCCACACATAAACTTAAGCACAAGAGTCATCCATCATGGGGTGGTCAATAATACTTACATTTGTGTATTTGACAGATGCTTTAGTTTTATCCAAAGCAACCTTTAGTGTTATACAGTTTATAAGTACATGCATTTTCTGTAAATTAAACCTATAACTTTTGTGTTCAAAGTTGATCTACTGGTTGAGCAACCACATTAATCTTCATGGCACTTTACACTACCGTTCAATCATTTGGGTTTGGTAAGAATTTTTAAATGTTATTTATTTGATCAAAAATATAGGACACATACTAATATTGTGAAATATCATTTATAATTTAAAATAAATATTTTCTATGGGAGTATATTTATCATTTTATTATCCATGTATGTGGTTACAGTCAAATCATACAGTATAAAACAGTGAAATCGTCCTCGAACTCTTTCTGTCTTGCCTGCATTTGAGACAGTGATGCGTGAGTTCCACTGAAAGCCTTCTTTCCTATTGGTTGTCACTTACGAAAATCGCTTCTCATTTGCATAAAGTAAAAATTTCTCAACTTTTGTCGCTTGTCTCCTGTCGCTTGATTGAAATGAATGGGATCATGTCGCTTTATGTTTGTACTTCACGGTTGTCTATGACAACTATGGACAACAAATCCACCGTACCGTAATCTGTCAAGGACTATCTTTGGTAGCCAAAAAGGGATAAAAAATAATAAAAAAAAAAAAAAAAATGCGGCACACGCAAGGACGGGCATTAAACTTTAACATTAAACTTTAATGTCAAGTAGGGGGCCACAAAATATCACCCGTGAGTTTGAGACCACTGGTGTAGAGGGTTCAAGGTTAAAAAAAATAAATAAAATTAAATATGTAATTTTGGTGATCAAAGATGAGTTTTAAGGGATGAAATTATTGACCTCAGGGGAACTTTTAAAAATAGATTTTTTTTTTTTTTTTTTTTTTTTTTTAAACTGTGATATATATTTTTTTTGTCCAGGATTGAATTAAAATTTCAAAAGGACAGTTGAAATAGAAATCATTTGCAAAATTACAAATGTCTTTAATGTCACTTTTGAGTGATTGAATGTTTGATGAATAAAAGTATTAAGTTCCTTAAAAATATACATATATCTTACTGACCCCAAACTTTTGAATGGTAATGTATGGTTGGCAAACATCAGTGTAACATTAAAAGAATAGTTCACTCAAAAACGGATGTTCTGTCATAATTTATATAATCAATTTGATCCGTTTCTCATAGAAAGCTATAGTACAGCTTCAGAAGTTTTGGAATATAGGTCACGGTTTTAATGACTGTGTTTTTGCATTCTATTTGAAGCCTGAAAGAAACCCCATAAAATGACTAACTGCATTTTGCCAAATTTCCACAGAAGAAAATGCACTCATACTGATTTGGGTCAACATAAGGGTGAGTAAATGATGACAGAATTACATTTTTGGGTGAACTGTACCTTTAACTTAACATTAACATGTACACATTATGCCAAAAAATTGTATTGACAGCACTAGCACCATCATTTAGTTGACATTTAGATAGATGGACAGTGATTGGGTACTTACACATATGACTCTGCTGGGTGAATTAATGCTGGAGCCTGGAGGAGAGATGGAGGTTTCTGATGTGCGTCTGAGCTGTAAAATAAAATAAGGAAGAAATCAGCAGAAATTTGAAATTCAGTCTGTATTTGTTAAAAGAAGGGGGAAAACTCACTCTCAGTTTCCTCTCTGCTCGAGATGACTGTTTACACACAGGATGCCACACTTCTGAACCTGAGACACAGAATCAAACAAATAAGAAAAGAACATTAGCTAGAGTACAGAATAAAACGAATACAGCCATCATGCTCATTTAAGACACCTTAAGATGACTTTATTAAAGAAAAAAAAAAAGTTTAATAAGATTTAACCATGCGGATTTCAGTTGAATGTACACTACAGTTCAAAAGTTTGGGGTCCATTTTTATATTCAGGAAGGATGCAATTAATTAATCAAAACATGACAGTAAAGACTTTACATTGTAGCAAAACATTTCAACTTCAAATAAATTCTGCTCTTTTGAACATTTTATTAATCAAATAACCCTGAAAAAGGTACCACTGTTTCCACCAAACAACAACTGTGTAGGATTGGAGGGCAAACCAAACACAAATGAATATTTCATGTGACTCATTCAAACACACAGATCCACACAGAACTCAACACTCTGAACCATAAAAGATCCCAGCTCCAGCTAATCTATACTAGCCAACAAACCCCACAGAAAGAACTTTATGGTCTTGCAGGCTCCAAAGAGATGAGCCCAACTGGAAAAAGTCATGTCATATAAGTCATGTAAATGTTATAACTATTAGACGTGTGAATGAAAATGTATCTTGTCTCCAATCATATATATATTTAATTGTGTGCTTAAAAAAAAAAAAAACTAGGCACTGAAGAAAATATCTGTAGTGTATGCAAAACGAGATTTTTAATCTGCCTAAGACCTGCCAGCCAATCACATCACTCCTGACCTCACAGGTGAGATTTGGAAGCATATGGAAAACTCAAGCTAAGGCAAATACATTTAAAGTAATTACAGGAGAATAAAGGCCATTCATTCAAATGTGGCATTTCAATTTCAGATTGATGGGTTTTTTAATCCGATGCTCTGTCTCTGTCTAGCTCATTCTCTCCAGTTTTCATTCACTACATATCTCTCTCTCTTTTTGCATGATAAAGTAATGCGTTGATGCCTGGATCTGCTGACTTTTAAATACATTTACCTCGAGGCGTGTTCGCTAGCCTGTAACACTCTTACACATTTCAGCGCTGAATGTGAAACAGAACAGACAAACTGTGTAGAAAGACCTGCGGCCCATTCTAATGCCCACCAGCCACTAGCACAAGAAGTCATATGAGCGATCACACAGGGAAATCTACTGAATGGGGCATTAAGATCAACATGAGCCTCTGTGATTCTTTGAGGAGTAACATCAGTTTCTTTATTAAGGTCTTGCCAATACAGCCATTATCTGCCACATGAATCTTGCATACAGCTCATGATGTTCTGGAAATGCAGATAAATATGACAGATTGTCACGTAATGTTCTAAAAGAGCTCTTTTATTAGACCTTATCTGTTCTGTCACAAGGATGAACTAGGACTAACCTACAGGAAAGACAGATCTCAAATGAGATATTATTAATAAACAAAAACACAATTAAATGAAGGTTTAAAAAGGTTTAAATTTTAAACCTTTTAATACACGTTTCCTGTAGTGTTTTAGATGAAGTCTCTCAAAATGTCAGTCACAACAATTGGCAAGGTCTGCAGTAAAAAGTAAAGAAAAACTTCTAAACTCACATTAATGTCATAGCTGTATTCTCTTACTTTACTGTATAATGCCAGCTTTTCACTTTCTTTGTTGACTTGTCTGGAAGATCTTTCTCACCAATTAAAATCCCACAAGCACATGAGACATTTGAGAGTTCTTATGTCATTGCATAAGAAGTGCCATTATTCGGACACTTTCTACATTGCAATTATACACATAATCACATTCCATCTTGATGTTATCTTATTTCATAAGGTTTTAAATGTTGATTTTGTCTTTACTTAATATGTTTATTAAAAAATCAAGTACATTTTGTTTCAACATTTTGGCAACTGCATTTTCATTTGAAGTTCATAAAAAATGCTATACAATATTTAGTTTGACCATGTGTGGTTGACAATCAGCATTTTCTGAAAGTTAAGCAACTTTCACTGGCCATTTGTTCAATTAAAATAAGTCCTTATTTAGAAGAGTTTCAAGTTTCAAGCCCCGTTTTGCACCCTATTCATGGAAAGTGCCAGCTGTTGGCTTTTATAACCTCTCCTCACCTGTGAGATACATCTCCTCTCCTTCTGTAAACATCATCTGACACCGGGCACAGCGAGCACAAGTGGGGTGGTAGTGCTTCCCACCAGCCTGGACAGAGAAAGAAAGTGACAAAATGTCAGAGGATAGAGGATTTTAAAACAACACGTACAAGCACATAAAAGCTCCACCTAAGGAACCCATTATCGTGAGCGCTATAAACACATGCTTGTCTCAACAGTGACTCTTAAATGCATTTACTATATAACACATTACGCAACAAAACACTCCTTTATTGCTGTTTTAATACTGTTCAAGACTCATTTAAGCTCCACAGATGTTTAATGACTCTCTTGCTCACCATACACACTTTTAAAGCTTACAGAGATCCTTCAGTGCCAAAAATCAGTAATTGAGAGAACTGTTCCTCTGGGACATTTAAAACAAAGAAGTGTTTGTTGATGGAACTGAAGAGAAAGAACTATTTTTTATATACTTTTACAATGTTTCTTTAGAGTTAGTTAAAGGGAACAAAATAAGATAATGCCTCCAAAGTCAAGTCAAGTTACCTTTATTTACAGTATAGCTTTTTACAATACAGATTGTTTTAAAGCAGCTTCACAGTGAAAACAGGAATATTATGCAACAAAGTTTGTTTCGAATGTACATCAAATCTAAAAGGAATTATTTATGTATAATGATTATAGTTATATAGGCGTAAGTTCCAGTCACTGAATCTGATTGGTCGAGCAGCGTTCAATGTATGTAAAGTTTGCATTTATAAACTTTCGTCTGAAGAAAGGAAGACATGGACATCTTGGATGACATGGGGGTGAGTAAATTATCAGCAAAAGTTTTTTTTTTTTTTTTTTTTTTTTTTTTTAAAGTGAACTACTCCTTTAAGTAAAATGATTTGTTCAAAAACATGCACATAATGCATCTAAAATGCAAGTAGTCTTTAGGCTAGTATGACAGTTGCTATTTATATAAAAATATTGCAAATACACCAAATGTTGTCTCACTGGGAAGTCCAGAGAAAAAAAGGGGTGTATTGGAGAGGACGCACAGAGCAGGTGGCAAGAGAAGGCCAGTTTATGAGTTGGAGACATAGTGTATGCTGTCATTTCTCCAGGAATCAGCAAGCTGTCAGTTTCTAAGTTCTCTGAGGCATGTGATATCACTAGGTGTCTCCCAGGGGGAATGAGTGCAAATCAAACAGGCAGATAAAGATAAATCAGCTTGCGTCCAACTGGCTATAAATAACCTGACTTGAGCTCTCGCTGGAGCACGGAGCACTTCACACCAGCCACTCTGACTGGGATCAGAGCAAAGAGAGCGACAGGAATGAGTTAGTTTGTGTGAGTACACAATCTCACACAAATTCTTTTCAAAAGTGTGTGTATTAGCATTAAGCTTTGTCAGCTTTGGAACTCTCTGCTGGAAAATTATTTACTTTCTTATTTGTATGTAAACTACCTCATCATATTTCTCTTCCCCTGTGACTCATTACTCAAAGTCTCTCTTTCCCACGCTCTCTGTCTCCCTTTCCAACTCCATGACTCTACGACCCAGTTCCGAAGTGTCACAGAAAATAGCAAATCAACAAAATATAGGGTCCCAGGTGTACCTGCCAACAGAATCATCCTTGTTTATGAAGCATCAAAGAACAGCAATATTAGTCCATTCCTCTGAAGGACGAGCCACCGGGGAGGTAAACTGGCTCTTCATAAGCTCTATATGATTTATTCTCACAGTAACTAATCTGTCTGTCTGTCTGTCTATCTAATATATCTATCTAATAAGCAGTGCTTGTCCATTAAAAAAAAAAAAAAAAATTGCACAGAATTTGCGAATTTGATTTCAACCATGTTGCTAAAGAGTCAATGAGGTTGCTAAGGTGTTGTGAGTGGTTGCTAGGGTGTTGGAATACACCATGTTAGGAGGGAGAAACTGTATGTTTTGATTATAGCATCAAGTCCATAGCTCAAACGATAAGCTACTATATGGTAGTAGGTGTGCATAACTTTTAGGAAGAAGCTATAAATAACAGAAACAATAAGAGTGATGATTGCCTCACTTTTTTATTCTCTCAAAGCCTTCTCTACTCGTCCCTCCAAGGTGTATTCTTTGCCTTCTGTTAACCTTAAATGTTGAAAGTGTTTTGAGAGAAAAATATGTATGTCTAAGGTAAGAGTGCTTCAAATGGTGGTTTTATTCCCTGTCTGTCTGGGCTTCTTTATCCATCTCCTCATATTTAGTCCTTGATCTTTTTATAACGGAGGCTTCTTGCCAGGCCCACTTGATGAATCACTTCATGTTCAGTTCAGGTATAACAAACGCAATCGCTGTCTATTCAGCAGAGTTAAAAACAAAAACAATCAAAAGACAAGTTGCTCATCACAAAGAACCACTAGATGTGTGTATAATGAGTCAATCGCTCAGGTCCAGTGTTTCTACAGGATTTCCACAAAGGCATTACAGGTGTGTGTGGACATGAATGAAACTTTCATGACATTTCTAATACTATTTTTTTTATGTTTTAGAGAGAGGTCTTTTATGCTAATGAAGGCTGCATATATTAAGTACAGTAGAAACAGTAATATTGGTAAATAATATTACAATTTAAAATGACCATTTTCTAATTTAATATACTGCAATACATATAAATCATTCCTGTAATAAAGCAGCAGCCTTTTCTCAGGATACTTTGAAGAAAAGAAAATTCAAAAGAAGAGAATTTATTTGAAATAGAAATCTTTTGTTGCATTATAAATGTCTATATACTGTAATTTTTGATCAATTGAATGTGTCCATGTTGAATAAAATGATTAACCCCAGACTTTTGAATGGCAGTGTAATGTTATGGAGTGTAATGTCACAGAGTCTACGTTGGGGGGTCTGTTGGAAAATGGTCTAATGGGTGGATGTAAGTAGGCAGGATGTAGACTCACCTCCAGCACACGTCCACTGATGTATCTGTTGCATGTTTCACACTTTATCCCAAACTGGGCATGGTAGTCTGACTCACAGTAAGGAATACCGTCTCTGTATGCAAAATAAGACTCACATGAATTAACACATTCTTATACGGTTACCAAAAATAAAACACAGGAGTGTAGGTCATCTTTCTTGAGCACCTCAAAATCAGAGTGACACAAAAGTTCCTAACAGGAGCAGCTGCTTATCAAAAAATCAAGTATGTACAGTATACATCCACATTACTTTTAAAAAGTTTGAGGTTGGTAAGATTTTTGAAAGAAGTCTCATGCTCACCAAGGCTGCATTTATTTGATCAAAAATACAGAAATACTTTCACAATTGAAAATAACTGTTTCATATTTCAATATATTTTAAAATGTAATTTATTTCAGGCCTATTTTGAAGGCCTAGTATTGGAACTGAATGTGTAAATATTAGTGATTAAACATTTGTTAAACGAGCAGAGTTAATGTGGTTATAAAAATTAGAAACAGGCTGCTTTATGCAACACAATGTGTGTAATGTTTCGGTTGAACATAAGCCAACAGAAGTGGTCACTCACTTGCTGATGTACTCCCCGGTCAGGACCAGGCCACAGGTCTGACACCTGAAGCAGCTGACGTGCCACTGTTTCTCTAACGCCAGCAGAGATTGACCCTGTTTGATCTCCTCCTTACAACCTGCACAGTCTAAAAAGAGTCATGACTCATGAGGAGGGATAGTGAGGTTATATAATGGACTTTAGGCTGACACGTCTTTCCTGTGTCCTGTCGGACTTGACAGGTTTATAAAAAGCATATGATTACATATCAACAATTGTTATAAAGATTAGATTTTTTTTAATTTTTTAATATACAAACACATACTTCCTTGAGCTGTGTAGGCTGTGTAGGGCAGCATGATGTTTGCCTATAACAGGATTTTGACCACTAAAAGGTCATTGCATCATTTGTTTTTATTTGGAGGATGTTCAGCTATATTTAGATTGTTTGCATCCTAACCCACAGCTTAGATTTCTTCAGTTTACCTGTCTGATCAATCAGATCAATCTTTAGACATAGACAGGTATTACAGAACGCTTTCACGGTTCTATTGCAACCATTTCTTTCCTCCTTTTCCCTGTAGAAGCCATGATTCAAGTTGAAGTGAAACAGATAACAGATCATTATTATTTTGAACTGAATGACCTTTTATGAAGCACCTTGAAAAATAAATGAATAAGCCAGGGGTGCCCAATCCTGCTCCTGGCTCGACTGTCCTGCACAGTTCATCTCCAACCCTAATCAAACACACCTGAATGTGATCCTAAAGACCTTAATTGGCTACTTCAGGTGTGTTTGATTAGGGTTTGAGATGAACTGTGCCGGACAGTCGATCGCCAGGAGCAGGATTGGGCACCCCTGGAATAAGCTTTTGTTGTCATTTAAAGACATCAGTTTCTGATGTTTTCGTTACATGAGGTGACGTGGCAAAAAAGGGACCATTCATTAAAAGATTATTTAAAATTAATGTTACTACACTATTATGTTGACTTAATTGTGATGGAAGAAGTAATATAGTTCCCATCTGTAAACACACAAAGCTCAGACACTCTTCACCTCTGGCCTTGATAAAACATCACAGCGTTCTGCCTTTGTTTACCCAGTCACTACACACACTCTAATATGTTGAACAGGGGTCTGTCCTCTCCCCTCAGAGACATGCATGCCAATACGCTAAATTTCACACAGCCACCATTTTGATTTCGAAAGCGAGGCTCCGGTGGGAAGAACCCCCGGAAGTACAGATTTTACTGTATATAGTCTAAGTATGAAAAGAATGTATTTACGTTTTGTAGAATAACTAATTTCTATATTAAACACAACAATACGCCATCGCATTCGCGACTCCTTTGATTAAAGACGACACTTCCAGTTTTCTTTCCACCTGAGCCATTTCAAAATGGCAGCTGCGTGAAATCAGTGTATACAGCATTTTGGAGGGTTATAGCTCCTGGGCCTTTTGAAAAAAGTCTGCCGAAAACACTCAAGAAATTGAAAATAACGAATGAACACACACACACACACACACACATGCATGTTTTATGGGGATGTACTGTATGTTACTGTTCTATGCTAACCCTACTCCTAACCTACCCATCACAGAAAACTGTCTGTATTTATACATTTTCAAAAAAACAAAAAAACAAAAACACCACTTAGTAAGATTTACAAGCTGATTTCCTCATGAGGACCAAAAAATACTTTGTGGGTATTTTTTGTCCCCATAATGTGTGGTTTCTCTGGCCTAACACATACACACTCACACATTTGGACCACGTTATGCAAATGTTTAAATTGAGGGGAGAGACTCACGACTGGGCCCATGGATTTTGATTGGCTCATTGGAATTAACCAGCTTGAGGGAACATTGCTGACAGACACATTCTTTACCCCTGAACGTCACTCTGTCCCCGATTGGAAATGGTTTCCTAGAGAGGGAAACACAGACAGATAACATGTTATTAAACATAGCACACACACATAGCCTAAAAGTAATCCCGATAAATATATAAATCAATTGTCAAATAAATCTGAATGCTTACAATGAAGACTAAATTACATAGTGGAGAAAAGTATTGGCAGGTTCACACAATGTAGGCAAAACTTATCTACACACACTCCACCAAATTACTAATACATTGCAAGATTTAGGTTTCAGGGCACTTTTAATTTATCAAAAGTGACAGTAAAGAAAAATACGTTTACAGTGTTAGGAAAAAAATACATACTATGGTAGTCAATGAGGAATGAGATCTGTTTGATTAAAACATTCTTCCAAATATCCTTTGTGTATAGCAGAACAAATAAACACATAAGAGGTTTGGAACAACATGAGGGTGAGTAAATACTGACAGAATCTTCATTTTTGGGTGAACTAACCCTTTAAAGAAGGCTTCATTACCCACAAAGCATCAAGCACAGACCAGAGCCGGCCTGTAATGACGCCCCAGCTCTCACTAATGCTGTCTTCCCTTCAGACACACTCAAGATACAAGCATCACTGAAATAAAGAGTCAAAATGACTGGTATCACATACCTTAAAATTGTAATGACTTAAAATTTATGAGTAATGGGGTATATAAGGAAGGACAAAAAACTCATTTTAGTTTTTCTGGTGAGCACCATTGCTTTGCTGATCCACCAGAGAATCCAGTATAATCCAACCTGGACCATCTGGAAATTCATTGTAGATTAAGATGGTCTTTGGGCTCTTCCTCACTATTCTTCCACCATCTTTTACCAAAGGCGAATGCAAACCAAGAACAAGGCCATGTTCCACTGTATACATAAGCTTAGATCCTGTTTATGGTGAATAGATTATGCTTTATGTTGATAAATGCATGTGTCTCTTTAGAGCACATGACCGCATGTCTCATGACAGCTCGCATAATCCATTGTGTCCACAGCACTACTTTATCTGCTTAGAAATCAGCATGACTGGAAGCTTCTACACTACGAGACAAATCCTATTACAGTAGACTTTTCCTCCACTAATGCAGCAATTATGAAACAATCCATTTACATTAAACCATGACCTTAGAGGAACACCAGCTCTGCCACTTTATAAGATTACAGAACAGGTCCTTTAAAAACAGATTCTGTATTATTTCTGCCACACTATCACCGTCAATGGCATATTGATCTGTTTTAAATTTACTTAGAACACATGGAGTTTTTATTTATTAGTATTAAATTAAGATTAATGCAGATGTCAAGAGGATATACTATTAAGCACTTTTGGTTTTCAGCTGGAAATTTAGCATTTGTGTATCTTAATACTACATGGTGCAGTGTCACATTTGTACATAAACACACAAACCAACACACTGTTCACTGGGCTATGTGAAGTATGGCATGACAGACTCCTCCAGTATTGAGACCACACACAAAGATGTCTTTGAAATCGACAGGGAAGTGGGCAGACAACAAAAGCTTACAAAGCCTGTGTCAGACACATGGGTGGAAAAATTCCTTTAGTTTCTCCAGTGTTTCAGTATGGAGCTAGGGCCATCACGATATCAGATTTTTCACATCACAGTTATCGTGGCCAAAATAAATAAATAAATAAATAAATCACGGTAACGATATATCATAATATCTAAAGAAACCTTGAAAAAACAATGTTATCAGTCAAATTAATCTTTAATTTGTTTTTTGTTTTTTTGTGTGTGTGTTTAAGAAATAACCAGGGGAGTGTAAATACTGTCAAGTTCAACAGTATTATAAACAACCCAACTAATACCTTAACCTGTTAAGATGCATCCCCATTACTTTAAAATCGCATTAGAGTCAGTCGAGTGATTGAAATAACGTAATTGATGTGGCTCCTTATCACAGAATGAGGCAGAAATGATATAATTTTATAGCATTCTGTACAGTGGTAATGGCTATGCTAATTAGCATTGCATTTAAATACTGTATAAACTTCCGAAAATAACAAAGATGGCTTTAAAAACACAGACAACCATTACTGTTAAAATAGTGTGTTAATGGGCTCTATGTACGGCGGTATTTCCGGTGAAGACGTAAGGATGCTCGATAACTTCCGCCGATCGTAGAGTCCAATGCAAAACCGAGAATTTATATTGAATTTTATACTCCATGGTTATACTAAAGAAACGTTAGTCACGAAAACAGATAAAACAGACACCCCTCGTTGTGTTTATGCTTCTTTTTAAAATTATATTAAATAAACATAACTATATATACAATTACATCTAAACGTACGTTTCGTTTCAAAGACGGGAGGACAGTTAATGTTGAAGACTCTGCCATAATCCCGTTTTCCTCGGTTTTCCTCCGCTTTAATCTCCACAACCGGAAATGGACGAGCATCCTTGCGTCAAATGCGGAACTTATGCATGCATATAGCCCATTTTCTGGATTTCCTGGAACATCAAAAATTTTATAATAATTCTATGGGTCTCACTTGTAGACTTTCTGCGTGAGGGCGCCCTCTGGTGTCGAGTATGAATGAAACAAATTACATATGAGAGTTTAATTCTCCATAATGCTCACATCGCCCTATTTTGGATAATAATACAACAAAAATATTCCTCTCTAAAGATATTTGAAGTACACATTCAAACGTTTTTATCCGAATGAGCACACTAAATGCCTCAAGGGGTGTAAATATAACAAAACACAGAAAGGCATCAGCAGTTGACAGGTTAATGTAACATTTCCAGTTGCAGGACTAGCAAAATATTTGTGACTTACTCTCTCTATAGTGGTGAAATCTACAAGATGATGGATGTGGAGTGTGGGCATTTGGAGAGTCTTATCAGGCAACATGATTTATGACAGATGGCAGCGTTAAGGTGTAATATGTAGGGATGTGAAACTGGTACTGCCGCTGGATTATTTACTTGTCATATTATCCTATGTGAACTATTCATTTATAATATAACAGTTATCGCGATATATTGTCACACCCTTAAGATATCGATATTTCATGTTTTGAATATCACAGTTATCGTCAATACCGGTATAGCATGTCACCCCTAGCTGGAGCCAATAAGAGCAGGGTCTCAGGATTTACTCTTACTTTTTCATTCTCTCTGTCTCTGTATTTTAGGCCTCCTCTTTCACACAACCTACTTCATTCTATATTTGTATGTGAAAACTGTGTGGGCTTCCTCATGAGGCTCTGTGCATGTCTTTCCGTGCAGTCTTTAAGTGACCTTGGCATTACCGCCACATCACACTCCCTCCAGACACGCACAGCATTGTCAGCTTTTCCTGCTCTTTAAAAATTTACAGTTTTCATGCTTTGCTGCTTTTATTCTGTCCACGAACACAATATTGCGACTCTTTCAGGACAGAACAATTATGCACTAAAGTTTAACAAATTTCTTAAATTCTTAAAAAATTCATGAAATTTGTACACACAAAAAATAATTGTATTCATATTTTTGTATTGATAACAAGTAAAATAGCTATGTATAAAAAGGGAAAAATACTAATCAAGATGGATTTCATTATGGAACCAAATTGACTAAGATAATAAGACCTCTGTTTCGAAATTTAGGCCTATAAAGGCCTATAATGCCATACAGAAATAGTTGCACTGGCATCAAAGTATTCAATATTTCTAAGGGGTGTAACATGACTTATGAATGATCACTGACAGCACTACTGGGACGGTAGCCCACTAAATCTAGAGCTTGGTCTCCACTCAGATGGTCTAAATATTAAATGTAACATAATCTAGCTCTCCCGTTGACTGTTTACTTCTTGGTCAGGGCGATAAATGTTTAGGTTACTCCTGCCAAGAGCATCCCATTGGGCCATTTAGTAGCCCAATTGGGAACACAGTCCAACAAAGCAATCCCAGTCCTCCATGAAAATGTTTTTTTTCCAACCCACATAAATTCACCACGCGGTGTGCTCTTTTTTGGTGTACAAATGAACTATAAGAAGAGAGGAAAAGTTATTTAGTGGAACTAATTTCCAGAAGATCAGAACAGATCAAACAGACTGTAATTACAAATGGGACATAACAGCGACACATTAGCAGCTAAACTCACAGCTCTCCAGCAAATTCACTAAAGCCCAGCAATGTGTTCAAAAAAGCTCAAAAAAGAATAAAAAAAGAGAGTAATTTCACCCAATGTGAATACTAAAGCAGTACAGTAAATGTAGAAAATATCATGTTGTAGCAAACCCATTTTTACTACAAAAAAATCAATGGGATTCAAATATCATTGTGTCAGTGTTGGCCAGACAGATAATTGGTCCCCGCAGGGATGTCTTACAGTACCTCATAATTTCTTGCTCGCCTGTCCGAGAACAGGCCGTACATGAAGGACAAAAGATGGTGCTTTTCCACCGCTGCCTTTAACTTTATTTGCTCCTTTCATTCTGTGATGCAAATATTCACCGCAGCAGCTTCTCCATTTACACTTTTTCTCCCTTCTCTGCTTACTTTCTGGGCACTACTGCATATTTTGAGCCACAAACCTCAAATTTCTTCCGCATGGACTCATGTTACAATATCCTGCTCAGTTCTGCATTGATCACTCCATCTCCACTTGTGGTATTATCCTCTATAGAGCAATTTACACAGGGTCCAAAGTAAACAGCAAATTCAAGTAGCAAATTCGAGTAAAAATTTGCTTTGATGAGTACATTAAAGTAAGTTGAAACATACTGCATGCATTAAATCACAATAACTATAGTCTGACCCTGCTTTTTTAATATCTGACATGAGTCAATCAAATTAAAGACAAACAAATCATCTGCTAAAGATAAATGACCGTCAGAAATGCAGGAAAAAAATATGAGCAAAATCACAATGCAAATTTTCTCTATTAGAAAGGTTACTTAAACGTTTTACTTTTACTGGACAAAAAGTGAGAGAATGTGGCAAGATAACTCAAGAGTTCACCTTTGCCTTTTCACTTTTTTCATGTGGTCCATCAAACCCTTTAAATGCAGTTAAACCGAAGAGATTCCTTAACTCTAAACTCTTTTTCTTGTCACAGACTTTGAATTTCTTTCAAAGAAAATGATATAAATAGTAATACCAGCTGTCTTGGAACATCGCTTGGCTGATGAAATTAGAAGACCGGAACAAAATGTGGTATAATTGCTTAGTTTATAGATGAGTGGGGGTGCATATAGATGTCAGCGGGTGATTTAATGAGTTTCAGTCTTCAGCACATTAGTAAATGAGCATCATTTACCAGCATCCCACCAGAGCTCCCTCAAGTTTAATCTGTCTGATGGATCCATTTCCACAATGGCATGTTAGTAGTCTATGTAGTAGAGGGGCTCACCTGCACACACTGCAGACGAAACACTGTGGATGATATGTGCGGCCTAGTGCAGAGACCACCTCCCCTGAGATAAAGTCCCCACAGCTGTCACACTTTGTGCCGTACAGGCGCTGGTAGTCTGCTGTGCAGATGTACTCGCCACTCTTCTGGAAGAATCCAGAATGTGCCAAATCACAGCCACACACTGGCAGAAAGAGAGAGAGAGAGAGACAGGAACAGAAATCAACATGAGATCATTGCCATGACATTTATAGTATAGGAAATAACAGGGAGAAAAAGAGGGAACTGAATTAAGGATGTTGCAAGTCAGGATTGAACTTGTCTTGCCAAAATAAGCACCACAGCTCAACACTTGATATACCATATTTTTATAGGGCTTGATTTAACACAGACAAAAAAAAAAAAACCAACAAAAAAAAATTGTTTTTAAGATGAGTGATTTTTTTAATCTAGTTTCAAGTAGAAAGACCTTATTTTTTAGTGCATCAAGCCATGGTACATGGGCAAATAATTTTTGTATTTATCGACACATACTAGAAGTAAGAATACCTTTGTAAGCTTCTTCTTATGCTGACAGATATAAGTAAGTCTTTTACCCCCGGGTGAGATGTGACACTGCTGCAAGTGCATGACCATTTCAGCATGCAAGCCGGTGATCACATGCATGCATGCCTGTGAATATCCCTGATCTCAGCAGGACTCAAATGGCTTACGGTTACCACATGATACACACACGTTCAAACGTACACAAACACGCACACACGTGCACATGCACACAGTCTCCCAGCCCTCAACATCCATCATCCTTGCAATGACAGATGTGATTGGCTCATTGAATTGGCAGTGATTGCCTTTGGCAAAATGTGTCACCGTACTGTAAATCATTCATTCAAAGTCAAATGCCCTCGTAAGTCATTTGTATGTCTTCTCAGTCCTGTATTCTGAGACACGAGGATTGAAGGACCTTCTGAGCTCAGAGAATTAACGGTAAATTGTGAGATGAAATCTGATGCTTGATGATTATGATAAGGCCTCCATGATTCTCATTGGTTGGCTTCTGATTGAAAGAACCCATGCAGGAGTGAAAATACTTTCTCAAAGCGCTTATCTGTCCTGATGATATCACTGTCATTGAACTGCTGCTGTAACACTGAATAGCTGCAAAAGTTGGGCAATTATATATATACAAAATATATATGAATGAATGAATGATTGAATGAATGAATGAATGAATGAATGCCTTTATTGTCATTGCATGTAAGTACAATGAAATTATAGAGCCACTATATCTGCAATGACTATATATATATATATATATATATATATATATATATATTTAAACACTTCTAATAATATATAATTTTTAATAATATACAGTAGATTGTTATGTGTTTAATTATTTTAGGTCATAAAAATAATATTTTACTGGTGAGATTTATAAAGATGACATAAATCCTAATAAAGAAACTGAATAGAGGCAGAATAAAAGAATAAAAATAGCCAAAAGACTGATCAGAATAGTTATATTGCCAGTGGACACTAGGACTGCTGGGAAATCTTCACTGTGGTCCAGCAGATTCAACAGAACTGGGACTTCAACAGTCTTTGGCAGTGTAACCACATGTGCAGGGAAATTATAGCCCTGCTGTGAATGCCTGTGTGTATGCGTGTGTAAGATAGACACTGTGCCAGGCAGCTGCATTTCAGACAACCACAAAACAATGGCATGTTGCTTCAAATGGCACAACTGGATTGAAACCCTGCAATCAAAGAGAAAACTCTGGAGCACATGACATTTGAAGCCTAATGGAAAAGGAAAAAAGGAAAAGGCCTTTTCAACTCAAATAACTTCCAGAGACAGACATAATTAACATTTCTGCAAACTCTATAAAGCAGTGGCAAAAACTTACAGATAAGAAACATTAGGGATACACAGTGGGGACATCTCGTTCTCAAGTTGTTTTGTAACAGCTATTCATAATTTAAAGTAGTATTCTACATTTAAATGTTAGCTTCATTGCAAGCTCTTTGCAAAACGTAGCTAACGACTGAAGCTAGGCTAATTAAAGGGGCTCGTGTTTCTGGCACAAAAACAATGAGGGTTGATAGCATTAGACTTGAAGACATTTTTTTTTTTTTTTTCAAAATAAAGATTTATTAACAGAAAAATATAGTTAAGTTAGAAGTGCAACAATGGTACTTTTCTCTAATTGTCTCCTTTTCAAGCACAGTATGTGCCACTTCAGACATGAATGTCAGACAATAGCTGTCAGTTACTGAAACGAGGACTTGTTATTCCATGATGCTGTTGGCTCATGGAGTTCCCAAGCCGACAGCTCTTCAACAAGACATAGAAAACACAGACATAAACGCTGGGCCACGAGGTACTGAGAGAGGGTTCAGACTAAGAGGGTGAGACAGCATGAACTCAGACCCAGAGGGCCCGTGCTTTGTTCTGGAGCTGTGCCTGTATCCCTGTCCACAAGACAATAATCCTGAGCTCAACAAGAGGGATGAGGATGATGAAGCTCTTCGAGGTTCAGCGTGAACAATATAACCAGAGGCCTTTTAGAAAGAGATGAACCGGTCACTGCTGGTCCCTGCAGAGACGCTGAAAGGCCAGATAGAGTAATGACGATGTTCTTGTGAATATTCGGATTTCACCATGAGAGCACATTCACAGAGACTTCATTATATTTCTGTAGCAGTGGATTGATTAACTAGTGGTATGTAAGATCAAAGTATTTAACCCAGTTATATAAAATACAGAAATGAAAAATGTGTCCCAAAGAGATGATTCTTCCCTCTCAGAAAAAAAGTTCCAAAGCGACTGGGGCAGTAGCCTAAGGTACAAAAGTGAAAAGGTAGATCAGTTTACCTAATTTACCTCTAAATTGTATATATATAAATGCACATACTTTAATTGTACATATGAGTACCTTTTAGCTTTTGAATCTTAGGGTAGTGTCCCAGTGACAGAATTGTCCCTTTTTTTTCTGACAGTGTTCCATATCAAACTTCCATATCTCCACAGGAGTGTGTTATAACAATGAAAGAATGATTAACACACACACACACACACACACAAACGCATGCCACCATATATATATATATATATATATATATATATATATATATATATATTAAGCTACTGCATTTATGATTGAATGAAATGGATTGATCACTAACTGTTTTTTTTTTGTTTGTTTGTTTTTTTAATGGACTGGTCAAATAATTAGTAAGGAACATTTCAGGTCTGATAAAAGGCACACAAAATAGCAGTTCATTGGCTGAGAGATTGGTGGGAGGGACGTCCTCTTTCACAGTTGCCATAGGAAACCTAAACCTTCCACGGTTGCCCTAGAGACAGCAGGGTCCCATACAAAATGCCTGAGGTGTGAGACTGCTTATTTGTGTGGCTGTTCAAGTCACTTTTAGATAACAGACCATCTTCATGCCATATGGAAGACATGACTTAATTCTAACAGTAATGTGTACAGCAACATGGTGTAGTTTGGCTTCAGGATCCTGTTCTGAGATAGGGTGTGTCTGCTCGGGCTGGTGTAAGGGGTTTTGATGGCTTGAAGTAACTTCGTTTAAATTAGGAGCAGATGGATAGTCAATGAACCCCGCCTAAATATCATCTTAACCCAAAACTGAATGTTCACTTTTATAATTTATAATAATTTTATTATAATGAAAAAAATATGTATAATACAAATAAATAAAATAGGTAAATTATTTTTTTTTAATTAAGATCTTAAGGTTCTGCACAAAATTTGAGAGTGAAAAAATTCTTGCAATACAGATCAATTTGAATTTAATTGAAAATATTTATCTTCAGGTTTATACATCTAACAGGACATATCATATCACACACATGACGGGCCAAACAGAAAATAATTACTTGCAAGTTTGTTATGAATATATAAATGTAAATACAAATATATAGATACAAATTCGAACATTATAATATAAGCCTGAAAATATAAATGTAAATGCAAATAGTTATAAGGAGATACGCACTAGTACTGATTCATTCATGCTGTTTGTGAAATTACAGTCTGACAGCAAGATTTTAGATGATTGATTCAATCTGGATTAATTAGTTTACTCATTCAACTCATTCATATAAATTCAGGCTTATAAATATACATTCGGATTTGTCACTATATATTTGGATTTACATTTATATTTACCAGTCACAACTATGTAATTATTTGCACATCATGGATTTATGAATGCACCGCTCATTTTAAAATCTTGCCGGTCTACTAATATTTGTGACATCACTGCTCAATCGCTCATAACTTTCCTTAACTCTACAATAAGTAAATCCACATCACCAGCTAATTTGACAGCAATGCCACAGAAATATAAGGAGCAACTGAAGTTTAAACACACACACACACACACACACACACACACACACACACAAATTCTAAAGATGGCTGAGCAATTGTTTCTCTGCTGCATAAGGTCTATAGAAGCAAGTCTCACCCAGGCAGAATGTATATAATGCTGCTGGGCAAGGCTTAAGGCCCATTCTCACCAAGGATGAGAACTAAAAAAATACACATACTAAAAATCATTCTCAATATTAAAGAATATCAGAGTTCACACCTCAGCTACAACGATAATAGCACAGAGAAACAATATCATTGAAATCATTTTCAGAGCAAATATTATTCCGCCGATGAAAGATAAAATCATTGACAGACGATCTTTGTCCAATACTGAGTTCTCCACTCTCAAAAATCGTCTAGTTATAAGCTAACTTATAACAAACAAAGTGTAGACATTATGTAGGTTAAAGAGATTCACTCAGCTTCATTGATTATAGCGGTACTTGATCGCGATAAATTGAAATGTGAGACAGCTTTTTAGTGACTGCACGCTTTTCAAATTGGCATGCCATGACATATGCATACAGCTTGCTTTTCTGTTTGAATTGTGGTTTGTGAATGTAGCCACTTTAATAACAAACAATTTATTTGAAGTGTCTATGGTGGGATGTTTAGGTTGTTGCTATAGATGACAAGTAACTGAAAACTACACTGATGTGTTTTTTTTTTAAAGAGGAAGTGCATGTCCATAGCCTTACTCTGGAGTTGGTTCACCCTCCACCTATGGTCTCATCATCTCTCTCTCTCTCTCTCTCTCTCTCTCTCTCTCTCTCTCTCTCTCTCTCTCTCTCTCTCTCTCTCTCTCTCTCTCTCTCTCTCTCTCTCTCTCTCTCTCTGTGTGTGTGTGTGTGTGTGTGTGTGTTGAGGCATTTGCTGCTCAGTACTGTGGTCATTAAAACCAAACTGATTAAGGACCAGCGGGGGATTGCTGATTATGTATTTATCAGCAGCCAACAGATGCAATTAAAATTCCCTTCTTCAGTACTATCCAGTACCCCAAAACCCAATACACTTGCATTGCCCCATCTCATCTACTCAACCCTCAATCCACAATCCCCCACCCGCCCCCACCCTTTTTACCCAGTATTTTCATTTCATTGCATAAAGTGGTGCATACATTTTGTCATCTTCATTTGTCCGGCGGCTTGTCCTCGACCCATTATCAGGTAAGCCAGAGAGAGAAAGACGTCTCATTCTCTGCCTACTCTTTCTGTACTGTAGTCCTTCTCTTTTATAATGTTCGCCCTTTCCAAAACATTTATGCTGAATTTAATACATATACAGTGGGGTTCAAAATTCTGAGACTAACAGAAAAATGCAATTTAAACCTTAACTTTATAATAGTTTAATTTTTTCGACTACAAGTAAGTTAACATCGGCAAACAATAATAAATGCAACAGAAGTATAATTGTTTATTGTCATTTCATGTTAATCTCAGCATATAGTAATTCCGTTAAAGATCAACAGTTGCATCAATTAACATTAGTTAATGCACTGTGAACTAACATGAACATGAACATTTTTAACTAACATTAGTAATAATGCTGTGACACATATTTTGTTCATTGTTAGTTCATGTTAGTCAATGCAGTAGGTAATCTTAACATACGAGACCTTATTGTAAAGTGTTCATTCTCCATTTCACCTAAATGGCTTTGGAGATGATTGGCTTTCGGGACTCATTTTCCTAGTTTTAACAATAATAGACCAGCAAAAACAACTTGACTTGACTTATCTAATATACGTTTCAAACATTATTTAAGACAAGTAATACAATTAAAATAAAGAAACAACTGATCAATGTCCAAAATAAATAAAACTGAAAAGTTCAGGTACAGAAATTGTAACCAAATGTATAATAACACTGCATAGTTTTCTTTTCATTAATAAAATAGCCCTTATAAAGTCACAAAGGTTAACTCAAGATCAGTGAGTGATTTTCTTTTTCTTTTGTTCTTTGATTAACGCTAATGTTTATTAGACTTTATTAGACTTCAAAATGGTTTGAAATTACATTAAAACATGCACACAAGAATCAATATTCGGAATTGTACTTTTATAACAAGTAGGCTATCTGATTCCTGATCTTAAGTATACAATCCCAAAATTGGAATCAATTTTGGATTCCCAACCCTAGAGATGATGCTCTATGATTTACAGCTCAGCATGTGCCTCCACCCATGACAATGGTCCCCTTGTCTTCCTGCCTATACCTGTCTGTGCCTCTTTCTACCTACTGTGTCTCTTCTCTCCAACCTTGCTGAAGCTAATGGGAAACTCATCAACTGTAATTAATGTGCTGTTTTGACTGAATGAAAGATGGAGTGAGAGTGTAGTGAGAGAAGAGGAAGTGATTAGTCCCCTCAGGGCCCTACACGGCCCTCCACTGAGCAACCAGATGGTCTTTTGTGGAGTGAGTAACCGCACGAAATCAAAGGAGTGACAACAAAGAAATTATGGATATGTTGATAATAGTTAAATAAATCAATAAAGTTTCCTCAAAAGTGAGACTCATTGGCACTCCCACTTAAGTACTTATCTTCTGTAGTCTATTAGGGCATAATGAATTATTCCCAAGCATGAATAAAAATAAATAATGAAAACATCATCAACACAGTCCTACCCATTCACACTCATCATATCACTAACTAAATGTGAAAGAGTCATAAAAACTACTTTTTATTAATTAACATGTTATTATTAAACACTTTTTATTCTGGCTAATCATCAACGATATGAGTCATTTATATCAAACCGACCATTGCTATTTTATTTTTTTTCCAATCAAATAATTGATAAAAAGGGGGAAAAATATTAATTTTTGTATTATTTAAATTTAATTTTGGCGTCTAATCATTTGTAAATATTACTAAAGTGGCATTTCTACTTTAATTTGAAAAAGTACAACCTGCTGATATATAAGAAATTGAATATAATAAAAATGAACTGTAAAAATGCTTTTGAGGCACCTGTGTTTGTGTTACCAAGTGATAAAATTCCTCCACTTACACTCCATCGCATCTCTGCGATCAGTGTACATTATTTCTACTCTCACATTATGAGTTCAGTTCTTGCTTCCTGTTAAACCTCCAAACTTGATTTAAACAGACAGAAACAATGTTGTCAGCATGTCTTTGTTTCTATCTCTTTAAGGCTGTGCCTCTCCTTTAGCTGCTTTCATTAACCTACTAACCTCTCTGAAAAATGCCTAATGATGCAGGAGCCCTCCAGGTATAAGCGAGAGAATATTAACTCCTCCAATTCAAGCTTAACCTCTTTGAGATATTTTAATCTACACTGCTTTAGATGTAACTTTTATCTGACATGAGCCAATTTGGAAATTACAAAGTAAAAACCCTGTATTAATCACAGCTTGTAGAATGAATGCATATACAGTATTTATTCTAAATCAATATAGATGGTCCATTTTCCAGTTTGGGGTTTCTCTATGTTGACGTGCAGTAGGCTAATTCCTGACACCTTGATCTTGGAACAACATATGGAATTCAGTCCCTGATACTGCCACTGTCCTTTCATCTGTAGGAGAATATCTCCCCAGCAACTATCGCATGGGCTTAATGATTGGACGGGCATACGTTGCCATAGTTACGTGAAGCTCCCATCCTGCTCAGTCTTCCTCCTCCAGCGGCTGACGACTGAGAGGGGCTCCACACAACACATATTGTAACTGACCCTTTTATCAACCCCATCACAACTGCTTTACAATAAACAACTATATCATTTTGATGTTTAGAGCACCTGACAGTCAGGGTTCTGTCACCTCTGTCTAGTTCTTGGTTTTGTGACAGAGCCCTGACACTCCTGTTTTGTCTTGCCTGTGCCTTGTTCATGTGCTTTCATGTCATGTTTTGTCTTGTGCTGTGTTGCATGCACCTTGTGTTTATTACTGGCAGCAGGCTTTCATGTTGTCATGTGGCTTATTAGTGTTCTCATTAACTGTATGTTCATATCTTGTTTTCTTGGGGCACATGGCTGGTGATTGTGTTTACTGGGGGCTGTTTCATAAAAGCCGCTTAGAAAAGCGGGGATTAAAGTCCAAAACCTGACTTGAATGAGCCGAGTTAAACATCCGCGCTTAAATTGGTTCCATAACAGTAAGTTGAGGATCATATGATCTTACTAATTTGAGTCAGGTTTAAATAGTCTAGATAATTGCGCGTGCACGCCATTCTCTAAAAGTCCTGAAAAGTCGAGCATGGGTCAGTCGATTTACTGTGGGCTACCATGGCAACAAAAGGAAAAGATAGAGCAGCGATGTTCACGGAAACATATAATGAAGAATTTAAAGATGTCATCACCAAAAAAGTCAATACAGCGGCAATAAATAAAGCAAGAGAGAAAGTTTGGCAGGAAATTGCTGATCGTCTCAATGCGTAAGTAGCGGTGTAAACTATTTAAAATACTTCAACATTTAATGTGTGTCACAACACATTGCAAAATTTGTGTGTGAATAACAGTAGGCTAACGTTAATTGCTTTCACACAGCAGCAACTTAAGTGAAGGAAAAAGAACCTGGCAGCAGGTGAAAATAAAATATAAAAATATACTCTGAATGGTAAGTAAATCTTATGGTATATGTAATCAATGCTAGCTTGAAGTTCAGGGTTTTTTTTGTTTTTGTTTTTTGTTTTTTAATTATTTTCTTTATTGAAGCGACCAAAAAGAAGACATTGTAGGCCTAAGTACATCATAGCAGTAATGTCATGTGGTACTTGTGCTATTGTAATGGTGCATTTTGGTAAAAAAAAAAAAAAAAAAAAAAAAAAAAAAAGTTATATCAAGATTCTGTATGCTTTATGGATCCACCAGACATCATGTTGCCTGTGAGTATAAGACCTTTTAAATCAGTTATGTAAGCTAATGAGTTTAACTGAGTTTGAGAAGGCCCATCAGTTGAGGAGGATGAGGAGACTGTCTGTATGTTCAAGGAGGGGGTACTCCATCCATGCTATACTGTATTGAATATTAAAAAGTGTACTTGTGTGATAAAATGATCATAATGTGTTTTCAGGATGCTGACACTGTTCTAGAGTTCTGTTCTAGAGTATTAAGAAATTAAAACAATGTGACAAGAGTAATGAAAAAACTTAAATGTTGCTACATAACCCAGAAAACATAAAAGGAGAGTATAAACGATACTGCCTTAAATAAATGGAAGCAACTGATATCGACATCGAGTATAAAAAACTAAAGATGAGGAAGTTGGAGCTGGAAATTCAACAGCTACAGAAAAATGCAAGTAGAACTACCTTTTTTTAAAGAAAAAAAAAAAAAACATTATCTTTTTGATCATTCACAACATTTATTTGTGTGTTTTCACCCCTAACAGGCAGATTCACTCTGAATAAAGACAAATCACATTAAATACTTTGACTTCTGTGTGTTTGTTCAACTAAGGAGAAAGTTGAGGGGCCAGTGGAAAATTTTAAAGGCTACACAGTCATGGTTTAGACCATATTAAACATAATAATTATTTGTATATGTGTGGGCTTGATAATCTACAAATACTGTATATGCAATCCCATCTCTTGAGAACCTACATCGTTCATACAGGTACTGTAGCTGTCATTTAATGCCAATGGGTCTGACCTGTCTCTGAAAGTTCTCTCTCTTTGAAATGCCCTCCGCAAGAGCTCCCTCATCCAACACCTCATCTATGAAAGGACACGCCATGGTTAAGTTTGGAAACGAGTTCAGCTCCCTATTTATATACTTCATTAATTACCAAACTCATTAAACAAACTCACCAATTAAATACATAAGTTTTGAACATTTCTTAGTGCATTTATACCATTTAATTTCTTACATTTATTAGTAAAGTACATTTCCTTATTTATTTTTAAAAAAAAGTTGCATTAATAGTGGTTAAGTAAAATAAAATGACATCAAAATACCAGCAGGTGAGTATAAATTGTATGCTCGTTAAGCCTGAACTCAGACTTAGCCTGACAGTTAGCCTGCCCCGGACCAGGCTAGTTTCCCAGCATAAGTTTCCAGGGTAACTGAGTTTGAACTATTTTAAGTTTGCGTTATGAAATTCACTGACAATAAGTTTGACTAAACAAAATAAGCCTGGCTTATTTTCTAATCTTGTTTTATGGAACAACCCTCTGGCCATGTGCTCATGTGTTCGTCAAGTTTGGTGGATTGTCATGTGTTTTGTGCCATGTGCTGTCTTGTCATTGTCTAGCCCCTCCCATCTTGTTACCTGATTATTATTTCATTTGCCCCATCTGTCCTCCCTCGTTATCTGCCTTGTTTGCTCCCTATTAATCCTCCCTGTGTTTTCAGTCCTGTGCTGGATTGTTGTTTAATGTTACCTCTTGTGTCATGTTAAGGCTTCTCCTCTAGATTAAAAAAGACCAAAGAGTTATTAAACTGTTGGTTACAACACCACCAATAAATCCTTATTTTTAAGGAATTGGTTTAACAGGGATATTAATTATCTTATATGTTTGATATTTATGAAAATATTTTAACATAATATGAACAATGAATGCAAATCCATTGTTTTCCTGAGGATTTTAAAGAATTTAATTCTGTCATAAAAGATATTTCCCCTACTCTGATTCATCTTATCAAAAGTCATATTCAATTTAACTCCACATGAATGCATCCAAAATTCATTTTAAATGGCATTGAATTGATTAATAAAAAATGCAATAATAAACATATTTGTACAATATTTCAAATACAAAATAAAATAGCACCTAGAGAGCACCTTGGAACTCTATTATTGATAATATTAATTGGAAAACTGCCAAATAAAGCTAAATATTGCATTAATAAAACCAAAGAAATACATTTTAAAATTTTGCATACCAAAGATATTTAAATTCATCCCCAACTTAAAAGGTGAAACTACTCATTACATGCAAAGTGAGACATTTCAATTTTCATGATTATGGCTTACAGCTATAAAAACCTTTTCACAATATTTAAAATTTGAATTTAGGCTTTTCATAAGCCATAATCATAAAAATTATAACAAAAAAAAAAGGCTTGAAATATCTAACTTTGCATGTAATGAGTCTACAGTATATTATATATTAGTTGGGGATGAATTTAAATATTTTTGCTTATGGATATAAAATTTTGCCAACAGTATAAATAAATTAACAATGTATTTAAGACCTTTGTTAACATTGTTTTCATAATATACAATAATATCCTTTAAAGTTACTAAATTAAAGATAAATTCTGCCAATTCCTTCCAGAGAGTTTGGATAATTTTACATTAAAAAACAAACAAGTTTTTGTGAGACAAATGAGAACACCTCTTTCCCACTTTTACAAATGGAACATAAATCGTCAATATCAGAGTATCTAGCAATTAATGATTTAAGAATAATTGGTATGCAAAATTTTGCCGAGGCAGCTCAGAGAAGGCTCAGTTGGGGTTCGCAAATGGATCTCTTGGCGGGGTTGGAGATGGGCTCTGCCTTATCTCGCCCTTTACCCGAGGGATCCATTGCCTTTACCCGAGGGATCCGTAGCTCCACGCTGGCCAAGAGGAATTTGGTTTGCGGACTTAATTCATCTCCCCGACGGCCCTTCTTCAAGATACCTGTCAGGAGACCTTCTGTCTCAGGCAGGGGGCACAATATTTGGTAAAGCTTCCGTTTACAGTCCAGTTACCCATGTAAATACTATGTACTTATTTTAGTAACTACAATTACTGGGTAATAACTAGTACTAACCCTGAACCTACCCCTAAACCTACCCCTGTTCCATGTACTTACCTTATAGCCAGTACTTTCTAGGTAAGTACACTGTAAGTATACTGTAAGTACTGTACTGTAAAAGGAAGCGTTACCCAATATTTCACCCCCGACCGGAGATTTGGAACCTATGGGTTTGGCCTCTGAGGGGGCCCAACTTTTAGAGAGTGGTCTATCGACTGAGGTGGTTAAAACCATTCTTAGCTCCAGAGCTCCAGCCATAAGGAAATTATATACACTTAAGTGGAAAGTTTTCATGTTTTGGTGTCACCAGCATCAGCGAGATCCAGTTAACTCTTCAGTCAACACAGTACTTGAGTTTCTCCAGTATCATTTCACATCAGGTTTATGTCCTTCTACCTTAAAGGTTTACGTGGCGGCCATTGCAGCTTTCCATGTCCCTGTAGGTATTACATCTTTGGGTCGAGACCTCTTGATTATTTGTTTTCTTCATCGCTCCTTGAGACTGAAGCCTGCAGTTCGAACTAGGGTGCCGGCATGGGATCTGGCGATAGTTTTGGAAGGCTTGTCTGGAGCTCGGAGAGTTGGAGACCTTCAGGCTCTTTCGGTGTCTCCCACCTGTTTGGAATTTGCACCGGGTATGGTTAAGGCGTTCTAATACCCTAAGTAGGGTTACGTCCCTAAGGTGCCAACCAATATTCCAAGGCCTATTGTACTGCAGGCATTCTGTCCTCCTTCGTTTACATCTTTGGACTGTATCTCTTGTGTCTACTGCGGGCACTGGACACTTATGTCCACAGAGCTACACTGTGGAGAAGATCTGATCAGTTGTTTGCTTGTTTTGGTTCACCTAAGAAAGGTCTTCCTACTTCTAAAAAAAAAATCAGTAAGTGGATAGTCGAGGCTATTTCTCTTGCATATGAGTCCTCTGGCCAGCTGTGCCCTTTAGTGGTCAGAGCTCATTCTACCCAAACTATGGCGGCCTCTAAAGCCCTCTTATCAGGTGTTTCCCTTCAGGAGGTTTGGGATGCTGCAGGTTGATCCCTTTTATATCTTCCTGGTCATGACGTCACCCACCCGTGGCGCTTCATTCATTCCATTTGACTAGTTGACAGTAGACTCAGTCACGCAAAGGCGTTCCCAAAGCGTCGATGCATCGTCTTGTTCCCTTCTCAGGAACTAGGTGAGACTTTTCTTTTTTATTTATTTTTTTTGTGCTTTTTTTCCCCCTCAGGGTAATTTGTGGGTTTGTTTTTTCCTCTCTTCGGAGAGTTCAAGAATTTTTAGTTTTTTCTGACTGGCTTATATAGGAATGCATAGGAAGTAACAGAATCTCCATATGCCTTATTACACAGCCTATTAACTCTCAGCTTAAAAAAGGCATCTGTTTTGACAGACAACTTAATGACCTGCCACTCCTGTTCAGAAGAAGCAGTGCTGAGCAGCATTATTTGATTAGTAAAGTAAACCGATTGTTTGTGAGTTACAGCTCTGACAAGAACTTGTTGACTATGACAAAACTACAGAAGTCAAAGTATATTGCAGTACAATATAATTTATTTAACTGAAAATTGCAACGTGCAGATGGGGGCCATTTGCTAAAGTATTTATTAGGTATGCCCTTTGACTATTTTCATTTTATGGCCATTATTTCATAAATGATTGATATTAAAATTCTATATTCAAACAATTTAAACCAATCATATTAAATGCTAAAAGTAAATTTAGTCATCCCAACATTATAATGTACAATATGAAAATTTATTTTTCTTTCAAGATAAAGATTACATTTAAAAATTATTCAAGTTTTTAAATATTTACTTGCTGAAAATGGGGAAGTGCACTTCTGTCATTAAAACTCTCGGCATGGTAATGGATATGGTAATGCTAATTTATTTGGTCTTGGCGGAATAGATCTGCTATGCTGCTGCTGCACACTCAGAGCAAGTACAGAGATTTACTACTGCCAATACATTCACAGACATGCTGCTGTGAGTATGTAAGACATGCTGCACAACATATATGAAATAACTCCCCGTAGCAGATCTTTACAGGTGGAGCTGAGGAGGAGGGTTTCTGAAAGTGCGCTGCAGACTGCTAACAGCAAACAAAGGCAAACATTTAAATGCTGAAGCAGCAAGCTCACTAACAAATTGAGTCTGCGCCATCTAGAGTTTCATGACCGAACTTTGTATATATCCAATAAATAAATATTCAGATATACAGATACAAAATATATATAATAATAAATTACTGATAATATACACTTTAGTCCAAGTCATTAGGTTTCTAAACCTGTTGTCTAGAGGTTGAATTGTCATCAGTAATTTTCTGTTAAAACATTGGCCATTTCAGATGGAATTTCTCCCTCTTGGAATTCTGGGTCCTACTTTGCCATTTTGAGATAATGTGCACACGGGCCTCAGAACAATGTCCTTATCACACACAAGAGCAATAGAGAGACAAAGAAGATCACCCAAAACTCAAATGTCTGTCATCATTTTATGTATTATGAAGAATGAGACATTTCTTAAAATATCTTCTATAGTATCACGACATGAGGGTGAGTACATGAATGAACTTTCATTTTAAGCCTGCCAGTTTATGGATGGTGCTCATAGCTGTGAGTCACCCACTACAGAGGCTCATCTGTAGGTGAGCTGGTCTGGATATTTATTGCTCCGTGACATTGCACTCAGACATCCTGTCAAGCATTCAGCTCAAATAACCCACGCTTCTAGTTAAAAAGCGACTTAAAGAGAGACCAGAAAATTTGATCATATATGCTTGAAGATAAACATTCTCTCTGCGTTTGTCATGCTGTTTTCACAATTAATAATTCACTTTTAAACAGATTAAAATAGTAAGTTGGGACTAATTATTCATTTAAATCCATAGACATACAAATACATTTTAATCCCTAAATGTATTTAAATCCTTTAGTCTACAGCCTATTAAATTATAAGGTTTATGAATAATATTATTAGGTTTATGAATTAGCTTTATGAATAATAATATAGTACTATACACAAGTAATTTTAATAAAGCAATACATACCAAAAAAGAGATACTCTAACAAATATTTTAACAAACAGTAAAACAATGAGCATATAAATGTGATTGCATCTTTTATTGTGAAATTACCTGCTTAAAAAGCGTACTTGTGCTGCCCTTCTTCATGAATACCACTTGTTTTGATATTTTTTTCTGCAATGCAATGACATTCAAACTTTTCAAAGGACTGTCCAAATACATTTTGGGGCCACTGAATGTCTCTATGATATAAATAGTTGCACAGCTGTGTTCATTATCTGTTTGCATTCATGTAGGAGAGAGAGAAGAGCCAACTAGAAAGCTAGAAAGGAGTCAGGAGGTCAGACCAAGTGTGTGACTTCCATCCCCCGCACAGCCCTGTAAGTTTTCAATCTGACTTTTATTTGAATAGCGGAAATAAATGCACAACCAAATAGAGATTTAATGAGTTTTTAGTGCCTGCATTTCTAGCAATAACCACAAAATTGGAATGCAGAAACAAACTAAATTTGGCCTTGCATGAACATGTGTGCATGCATGAATGTGCATGTGTGTGTTTGAAAGGATGTGTACACAATGAGGAAGGATGAAATAAAGCAAAAGAACAAACCTTTAGAGATCTATACACACACACACACACACGCACACACATACTTGTTTGGGGTGCCTCGTGGGGGCACCAGTTATTTACCACATTTTGGGGACACCACTTTCCTGGCATCCTAGAGACTAGATAAACATATCAAAAAATCAAAAAATAAAAGTTTAATAAATATCTCTCTTAAAATGTAATTAATTCATTAAAATAAGGGTAGGTGGTAATCTGGGGACAGGTCAGGTTAACACATGTGGGGACACGGGGACAACTCCTTATATGAGCATTAACAGGAAATCCCATCTGGGGACAAAACCCTGACCAACTAGTGTATCAATAAGTACACATGGATGTCCAATCTGGGGACAAACCAGTGTAATCTACAGACAAAGAAAGGTCATAATATGGCCAGCTGGCCAATTCATAATGGTATTTCTGGAAGTTATATTGGTTTGTTAAAAATAGGGTGGTTTAATAAGTTAGTTCAGCTTAACTTAAATGAACTTGAACATGCAATCTTCAACTGCAAGTCATTTCAGTCCTCCAAGACTGCCACAATCATATACTGCATTTAACTCATTCTTACACAATTCAGTTGCTACATTTACTGATTATGACCCATGAGAGCCATACATTGAATGTGATTTTGCTGAGTAGCAAAGTTATCAAAGTCAATCTAATTTATATTATAAAGCCCTTTAAAAAAAGTTGTCACAGAGTGCTTCACTCACCCTAAACCCGACAGAGCACACAAGTAGATACACACACACACACAAAAAAAAAAATGACCAAACCAATTAAATGTATAAATGGTAAGCAATTGTTAAAAGTATGTATTATGTTTGAAGTAAAGTTAAGAATCCTGTAGTTAACCAGTAATAACACATTTGGGAAGGTTAGAAGATCAGAGCTACAATTCTTAAATTGTCTAACATTATGAACGTTATCAGTGGAATGGAGCTTTTGGTCTTTTTTTGAAATGCTCTAAGAATTGAATCTTTAAGTCATTAAAACAATCCAAGAGAAATAAAAACAACCTTGATACAAATTGAATTTACAGCCAAATTTAATCAGTACAGTATGGGTTCCGTGCTTGCCACCAGATATTACAACATATATTTTTTATGAAGTGCTTCGTCTAATGTGCCATCAGAAAATACATTTATCAATTTAAAATTTAATCCATAACACTATTCAGTCCCCTTTACGTTTCACATTTTTAATTAAGGCATTGAAAACTATAGGCACTCTGTCGTATGGCTACTGTACAGTAAAACTAATCTACGCAATTAGAAAAAAATCATTTACACCAACTCATCCCCTGACACAGCATTTTGCCTGCAGACTTAAAAACAAGGAAGTCCAAGCACCAAATTTACAACCACATCAAACTGTTTTAAAGTAGAACTCCAGTCAATTTTAACATTGAGCTCATTTTTTGTACATTTAGAGTGCTGTCAGTACAGACAAAAATGACAAAAATCAGTGTTGCCTACATCGTGTTATCCTATTTTTAAAATTCGCACCCTGTTGACTTCAATGGGACATGTTCTAAACCTGCCTTTAGCCTCTTGACATCCTTGATTTGTCATTACAAGTGCACAGCCGTGTGAGTGGTGTTATTAAGAGTGACCACGGTCAATCGGACTGCAGTAGATGTGAAAGATATGAATGAAAATGTTAATTCAGCCAGCGCACATACCCGTGTTTACTTCCTGTTTTCGGTCGAAGTCCACAGTAGTCGATTGTCGAGTTCGCGCGCGATCATTAGTAACTAAATGATGTTCAACATCTGATTCGGATGAACTATCCATTTGAGCTGATGTTCTAAGCACACCGCACAGCACCGTCATAGGCTGACAGCTGACAGTCTGAGTCTCCACTGTTGCTTAGTTACCAATGATCGCGCGCGAACTCGACAATCGACTACTGTGGACTTCGACTGAAAACAGGAAGTAAACACAGGCATGTGTGCTGGCTGAATTAACATCATTTTTATTCATATCTTTCACATCTACTGCAGTCCGATTGACCGTGGTCACTCTTAATAACACCACTCACATGGCTGTGCACTTGTAATGACAAATCAATGATGTTAAAGGGTTAGTTCACCCAAAAATGAAAATTCTGTCAGTATTTACTCCCCCTCATGTTGTTCCAACCCCGTAAGACCTTCGTTCATCTTCAGAACACAAATTAAGATATTTAAGATATTAAGATCGCTCCTGCATACTAGTCCATAGGCTTCTTGAGGGAATGACTCTTGCTGGCATCGAAAAGTCATTAAAGACATCGTTAAAATAGTCCAAGTGACTACAGGGGCTCAATCTTAACTTTATCAAACGACGAGAATACATTTTGTGCGCAAAAACAAACAAAAATAACGACTTTATTTCAACTATTCACTTCCTTCTCCATGGGCCTGTAGTCAGTTAACGTAGTATGATTGCGTAAAGCTACGTCACACGTAGGCTCACTATTGGCCGACGCTGGTCATGTGTGTGTGATGCGTGTGACGTACAATAACAGAAGCTTACGCTATTAAACTAGTAACCTGACTCGCGCAGAGGGAGAAATAAACCAATAGTTGAAATAAAGTCGTTATTTTTGTTGTTTTTGCGCACAAAAGTGTTCTCGTCGTTTGATAAAGTTAAGATTGAGCCCCTGTAGTCACTTGGACTATTTTAACGATGTCTTTAATGACTTTGAGGCCAGCAAGTGTCATTCCCTCAAGAAGCCCATGGACTAGTATGCAGGAGTGATCTTAATGTCTTAATTTGTGTTCTGAAGATGAACGAAGGTCTTACGGGGTTGGAACAACATGAAGGTGAGTAAATACTGACAGAATTTTTGGGTGAACTAACCCTTTAAGAGGCTAAAAGCAGGTTTAGAACATGTCCCATTGAAGTCAACAGGGTGCGAATTTTAAAAATAGGATAACACGATGTAGGCAACACTGATTTTTGTCATTTTTGTCTGTACTGACAGCACTCTAAATGTACAAAAAAAGAGCTCAATGTTAAAATTGACCGGAGTTCTCCTCTAACTCTTTCAAAACTTAATTAATTAATAACATTATAATATTATAATGACCAAAAAAAACAATGGTATTGAGACCAAAAAAAAAACAGATGATATAATTCAGCTAAAACACAAAAACTGAATCAACAACCAAAATCAACCTTACTTTTTAGTGGTCCTTCTCTCATATGCTGTGATTCTGTTTTTTTATATAATACTTCACCGCCTGCCAGTCTCGTTCACCAAGGGCTTTGGGGGCTGCTGTAATGCATGCCATGCAGTCGACTTTTCCAGGAGTAACTCCCGAGTGAATAAATTTCATCATTTTCTCTTCTACAGCCGCAATCTCCACCTCACTCCACTTTCTCTTCCTAGGAACTAATGACAAGAAAATTACATTAATTGCACTGCATGTGTTGTAGGTCCAAGACTGGATTTTTTTTATACTATTCTTTATGATGTTGTTGACCTTTTATAAATAAAGCAAATAAAAACTATAGAGGGTTTTCACAGACGTCACGATCTGGGCGGTAACCCGGATGAGCGGCCATTATGGAGGCACTCGGATGTAAACAACAGCATGGATTGCACTGTTCATGTACTACTGAACACATTGTTTCACAAACAAAACACGGGAAAAAACCTGTGGTAGGTGCGAAATCATACAGAGAAGGACTTATCAAGCAGGAGAGAGCGTTTTGACAAAATAAAGTTAATATGTGGTAAAGGTCAGAACGAGCTAGCTTCTCTAGACCGTAGCTACTGCAATTCTTCCTTCTATTACTTATCCTGACATAGGCTACGTTCAAATTGTCAGTCCAAAAAGCACATGAAATCCGTTTCAAGCTACATCCATATGTGGTTTGAAATCCTATTCAAATACCAGGACATGCCTCAGTCTGAACGATCGGATTTCGGGTGGTATGTGTCTCCCCGGGCATGTAAAATGTAAACGTCAGGTTGTTAGAGGAGACATGCTGGAAGTCGCTGCCGTTGACCGCTCAATCGGACTAAAAACCCTTCATGTAAACACCTTAATCGATCCGATTGAGCTCGATCCGACTAGAATTTCGATCGGATTGAAAGGGGTGGTTTACTCCTTTTGTAATCCGAGCGAGAGAACATGTAAACACTTGATCGGATTGAAAACCGAAACTAAAAGAACTGCGCATGTGCAATAACGTTGAAATAGCGTAATGACATATGACGCACGGAACGAGCTGTTCTTCCTGTTGAATAAAGTGTCATATAAATGAATGTTTCGTTATTAAAAAAATTCTCATTTCACTCCATGTCTGTGAAGTGAAGCAGGACAGCGTCAAACCAGTGTTTGTTTTACATTCTCATCCACACACGACTTTTGGGTGCGGGGTTTTACTGCGTGATAAATACAATCAGCACGGCAAAACAGTTCATGCTCATCGTCTCCAAATCATGACCAGAGACGGATACAAATTAAAAAACACAGATAAAAAAGTCTGTTGTTTAAAACAAATACAGAACCAATAGTGGAGAATAGTTATGCTTATGCTTATGAACAGTGGCATATTCGTGCAGTGTGCGCATGTCAAATAATCAATTCCGATTTGAATCTTGTGACATATAAACGCGCACATCAACCCGATCACTTTATTTATCATTCATGTAAACACCTTAAAAACAGATAACCAGTCAAATGTGCGAGTCAGTTCATTGTTTATGTTAAGTGCCTCCAAAAATGTCCGACTTCCGAATTGATAACGCGTTGTGAAAACCCTCTATTACTGGACAGGTTCCTTACCTGATGTTACTTTCATGACCAACAACCTGAGGCAACCTATAATCAGTCAAACATGACAAATATAAAGGATTTTTACACAAATTATATTATCATGCAAATAATGCAATCCACCCTTAAACAAGGTGTCCCCATAAAGACAGTTAAAATACAGGTCAATGTCCCCAGAAGGTATCAAATAACATCACACATCGCTTGTTCGTTCTATCCTGCTACAGAAAGCTACAGAAAGTGTGTACAATGATTTTAACTAAAGTACATAAAATTGTAAACTGCAAAAAATAAATAAATAAATAAATATATAAAGATCATTTTTATTATGTGTATGCAATGATTTTCCCTTCTCTACATTTATAATTAGTAGTCACTTCTCTAAAGTAATGATCAACTTATTTGAATTGCGATGTGATTGTATTAGAATTTAGGCATGGACCAGAACAGATTAATAATCTAGTTCAATATCTAATTGCAAAAATAAATTATCAAGTTATCAAGTATGAATGTGTCTAAAGTATCAATCAAACATTGAAAGGGTTGCCTTTTAAATGGTTACGAAAATCAGTCAAGATAAAATTAATGAATTCTCCAAACTTTTATGAACTGTGGCCTTCATCTATCTTACCTTGGGATTGGAGTGGGACACATTCCCATCTTCTGCAGAGCTGGAATCTGTGTCCATGTTGTTTTGGAAGGCAACCTGTAATCAGTCAAACATGACAAATATAAAGGTAGAAGATTCTGAGAATTTTACACAAATTATATTATCATGCATGTAATGCAATCCCTACTTAAACAAGGTGTCCCCATAAAGACAGTTAAAATACAGGTCAATGTCCCCAGAAGGTATCATGCAAATAATGCAATCCACCCTTAAACAAGGTGTCCCCATAAAGACAGTTAAAATACAGGTCAATGTCCCCAGAAGGTATCAAATAACATCACACATCGCTTGTTCGTTCTATCCTGCTACAGAAAGCTACAGAAAGAGTGTACAATGATTTTAACTAAAGTACATAAAATTGTAAACTGCAAAAAATAAATAAATAAATAAATAAATAAAGATCATTTTTATTATGTGTATGCAATGATTTTCCCTTCTCTACATTTATAATTAGTAGTCACTTCTCTAAAGTAATGATCAACTTATTTGAATTGCGATGTGATTGTATTAGAATTTAGGCATGGACCAGAACAGATTAATAATCTAGTTCAATATCTAATTGCAAAAATAAATGCAAGTTATCAAGTATGAATGTGTCTAAAGTATCAATCAAACATTGAAAGGGTTGCCTTTTAAATGGTTACGAAAATCAGTCAAGATAAAATTAATGAATTCTCCAAACTTTTATGAACTGTGGCCTTCATCTATCTTACCTTGGGATTGGAGTGGGACACATTCCCATCTTCTGCAGAGCTGGAATCTGTGTCCATGTTGTTTTGGAAGGCAACCTGTAATCAGTCAAACATGACAAATATAAAGGTAGAAGATTCTGAGAATTTTACACAAATTATATTATCATGCACATAATGCAATCCCTACTTAAACAAGGTGTCCCCATAAAGACAGTTAAAATACAGGTCAATGTCCCCAGAAGGTATCATGCAAATAATGCAATCCACCCTTAAACAAGGTGTCCCCATAAAGACAGTTAAAATACAGGTCAATGTCCCCAGAAGGTATCATGCAAATAATGCAATCCACCCTTAAACAAGGTGTCCCCATAAAGACAGTTAAAATACAGGTCAATGTCCCCAGAAGGTATCAAATAACATCACACATCGCTTGTTCGTTCTATCCTCAATTTATACATGAGCACAACAGCAAAAATAATACCCCACAATTTCATGTTGGCTGAGCTTGAGTTGGGCCAATTTCTTGTATAAATGCACTCTCATCATGACATTTCGAAAAATAATCTTACCGTGGTTTTGTCTCTTACAAAGAGATCATTAGAGACATATTGGTTTAACGTTTAGACATTATACAGTTGTATGCAGAGCAGTACACAATCAAAATATTTCTTGGTGAGTCGTATACCTTTTAAACCCTGTCACAGTTAATTGTGATCTTCAGACCACAAACTTCAACTTCAAACTTCCTCAAGTCAAGAATAGTGACTTAAAAAGGTAGATATTTTATGTAACCCTAATTGACAGACTTAGGCAAGTAATTAATGTTGTTACTTACAAATACACTCTCTGTTCTTTCCAGTGGTGGTACACAGTTGCTGGTTGAAGGAGATGCATGGTCAATTTCTGACCATACCTGCAATAAAAAATAATTATCATTTGAGGCTATGAAATTACAAAACAGATTAGGCACTTTGAGACTAAATAAGAGTCTTACAAAACAAAAACAAGGGGAAACAAAGCTTTTCCTCTTGCTAGAGTGACATGTGACAAAGAAATTCAAATCCAGCAACCAGTTAGCACATCTACAGTGCGCTCTTTAAGTATTGGGGCCAACACATATTTTATTGTTTTTGCTCTGTACACAAGCACAGTGGATTTGACATAAAGACCTGAGGTTATTGCCAACTTCTGATTAGAGAATGTTTCTATCCATCTTCTATGGACAGTGTATGAGGGTAGCCATTTAAATTCATGGTCTCCAAATTTCAGCGGACAAAGTAATTAGACAAACAATATTTTAGGATTTATAATGGTTTTTACTGACGGATGTACCCAATGAACTATATAGGACAACTGCTACGGTGCACCTTATAATTTGCAAAACACAGTAGCAGGATCATAATAGTTTTTAGTTGTATAAATATACTAACACTATATCAGCAAGAAATTACATATCAGTTCCAATGGTTATCCTTAAGAGGACTAGGATTCCATCCTCACTAAGCCAAAGTGTCTCCATAAGGCCAGTTAAAATATAGGTCAATGTCCCCAGAAGGTATCATGCAAATAATGCAATCCACCCCTAAACAAGGTGTCCCCATAAAGACAGTTAAAATACAGGTCAATGTCCCCAGAAGGTATCATGCAAATAATGCAATCCACCCCTAAACAAGGTGTCCCCATAAAGACAGTTAAAATACAGGTCAATGTCCCCAGAAGGTATCATAAATACTCATTACTACCTATGAGGTTAAAGTGCCAACCAAACTTTCAGGTTTGTTTAGAGGGTGTTTGTATCCATCGTTTGTGAAAAGTTGTTTAAAATGTAAAAACCGATATAATTATATTACAATTTGTCATTCATTACTGTAAATGCGCATCATAAATATGTGTAAAAAATCCAGTATGCCCTAACAGGGTTGGGACAAAGCCTGTAATAATGCCATCCTCGCATCGTTCTGTCAAACACATTATGATAAACATTTTTGCTGGGAAATAATTATTACTACAATATAATGTATACTGTGCGGCTCTGAAACTAAATGGTTATAAAAAAAACTGTCTTATTCCCTATGTGTCTGTTGGTGAGGGTATCACAAAATCTTCTGCTGGTTGAGAGACTGGATGCAATTCTGGGCCCAGCTAAAAATCAAATAAAAAAAATTCAATGCTACAGAAAGAGTGTACAATGATTTTAACTAAAGTACATACAATTATAAAATCACTGTTGTTCCCTATCCCTTATGCCTATTAATTACAAAAAGTAATGTTTAAAATTAGGGATGCACCGATCCACATTTTTTCACTTCCGATCCGATCCCGATACCTGACTTTGGATATCGGCCGATACCGATACTTTTCCGATACCAGACCTGTGTTTGCTTTAACATTATTTATCATTATTGTTGATTTTATATGATGCTGAAATAAACACCTCTCTACAAGCAAGGATGATACGTACGTATGTAGCCTATGTCAATATATATATATATATATATATATATATATATATATATAATAGATATATTAAACAATAGATAGACAATTAAACAAAGATATACGCATTATACAGGCCTACACAGTGCTTTAATTTCAGGAAGGTCTACTAACATTATTCAGGTATATCGTCTAAAAAGAATTATAATAAAGTAATCAAAAGTAAAATAGCACTGCAAAGTTTATCATAGATAGATTTATGCTTATTAAAGCTGAAGTTATTCATTCAAGAGCTGTGAGTGATTTTCTCTTTGCCTTTGGTTGTTTTATTCTCAGTAATGTCGCAATCGTCACATTTATACTGCTGCCCCTTTAAGAACTAGTGCGGATTACATAGTCTACTGATGCACCATATTTTCTCCCAACTATTTCCATAAACCGTTTATGTCTAAAATGAACGTAGTTAAGTGATAATCTCCAAGCCGGTCGTTTTGACATTTTTGTGCAGGCTACATTTGATCGTTTAGACGCGCATATGAAGCCCAAAGTATAATTTGCTTGTCTGTTTCGGAGCGCGCGCCGCCCTCTTGCGCAAATTTTGTGCTTTTAATAGCTCTTTTTATTATTAAAAGCGTGCCGCAATTTAGCAACAGCAGAGACGGCATTTTACAACAATTACCGATCGTGCTGATTCTGTCTTAAAGTTTGAGTTTTACGGAGAAATGACAGTGCACCGGGTTGGGACGATGGGAAGGAAGTTGGCTACACAGAATGCGGCTATTGTTTAATTTTTTTTTTTTTACCTCAATATATTCTTTAATCTTTGGAAATCAGACTAATATCACAGATCTAAAGTGTAACCAGGCTATGTTTTCTCTGTCGTCACTCATTAAGCAGGGCTGTCGTGTTGTGCGTGCTGTGGCACCGCGTGAGAGATCTCTCTCTCTTTCTCTTCTGGACTGCGAATTGCAAACATGCATCACAGACAAATAGTTTAATTTATACGGCTTTGCAAACATTGCATTTTGCTGTCTTGCTCTGCTGCGGTGTTTCCAGTGTGAAGTATTTCCACCATAGGATTTCCCCACAGCGAACATATTGGTAGCTCAATGCTATCCTGCTAGCTGGCTGCAAACTGCGGAATGGATTTCTTGAGCGGGCGTCTGTGTGTCTCATTGAGCCCTATTTTTTACAGTCTATGATTGAGCTGCACCTCCGTTCAGGATATCCATTCCACAGTTTGCAGCCAGCTAGCAGACTAGCAGCCCCGGGGAATCCCTTTTAGAGTCATTTCAGCAGCCAACGTTAAAGCGCAGACATGGATCATAAATATCGGATTTCTCCGCAGGTTGGATCGGAAAAATCCGATACGTGAATTACGCTGGTATCGGTCCCGATACCGATACTGGATCGGATCGGCCCCATCCCTATTTAAAATGTTTTCCATCAAATATATAGGAGATTCGGGCTGTGGAGGAAGAGAGTAGACAAGCCAGGGCAGTAGCCATGAAACAGCAAGGCAGCTGGACCAGGTGGGGAAGTGTCAGAGGAAGAGCTCTCAGTTGGAAGGACATCTGGAACATGGAGGGGCATCGAATAAAGTTCCTCCTTAGCTCCGTGTATGATGTCCTGCCAACACCAACAAACCTTCAAAGATGGAGACTGACAGAGGATTTCTCCTGTGCGCTGTGCAAGAGACCGGCAAACTGGAGCACATTCTGTCGTCCTGTCGGGCAGGACTGACTGAAGGGAGGTTCAGGTGGTGCCATGATCAGGGTGCTCGCACAGCTGGCTGAGGGACTGGAAAAGGACAGGAAGTGGAAAAGAACCAAGGGCCAAGATAGAGGTCCCCACTTCATTTGCTTCCTCAGGCCTGAGGAGAAGGCAGGCAAGGAGGAAAGATGTTTAGGAATCCTAGGTACAGCAGAGGACTGGGAAATGAGACTTGATCTGGGAGGCAACTCAAGTTCCCAGAGGAAATTGCAGTGACCAGCCTCGATTAGACATCGTGGTCTGGTCCCAGGCAACAAGACAGGTGGCCCTAATAGAGCTGACAGTACCCTGGGAGGAAAGGATCGAGGAGGCACATGAACGCAAGTTGGGGAACTATCAGTCCCTCACTGAGAGCCAGCAGAGGGGTTGGAGAACCTGGAATCTACCGGTGGAGGTTCTCTACAAGGGGATTCCCAGGACAGTCACTTTGGAGAGCATTGGGGATGCTTGGGGTTAGAGGGGCAACCCGCAAGAACCTAGTGAACAAGATAGCAGAGCAGGCAGATACAGCATCCAGATAGCTGTGATTGAAGAGGAGCGAGCGGTGGCTAAACCTGGCTGGCAGAGAGGGCGGGGGTCAGAGCGGTGTGGTATAGTCCTGAATGACAGGGAGCAGTTCCAGGACGCTGGCTCTGCTGTCAAGCCTCATGGAGGTTTCGTGGGCTAGTTGATGAAACACCGGTGAAGTGGGGTGCCCACTTGAAAACCCAGTGAAGTCAACAGGTCTGAACCATTCAGCTCTGCCCTCAGGTGAAGACGTCTAAAGCAGTGGTTCTCAAAGTGGGGTCCGCGGACCCCTGGTGGTCCGCGAGCTAAAAAAATACTGTGCCCATGAGATTAACATTATGGATTCATATATTTAACATATACTGTATGTTTTTTTTAGCTAATTACAGTAGCTCAAATTAACAACGCACGCACCTATTAAACATAATGCCATTATCATTGTATTTATAGGCTTATGGGCTTTATTTGTGTGCAGAATAGGCCTAATTATTGAAACATTTCTCTTTAAGGCCATTCCTGATTGGAATATGTGATTGTGTTTCATGA
>NW_024121122.1:2388354-2429100 GCF_016745375.1 Pimephales promelas | reverse complement strand
CAGCTCAACACTTGATATACCATATTTTTATAGGGCTTGATTTAAACACAGACAAAAAACCAACAAAAAAAAATTGTTTTTAAGATGAGTGATTTTTTTAATCTAGTTTCAAGTAGAAAGACCTTATTTTTTAGTGCATCAAGCCATGGTACATGGGCAAATAATTGTTGTATTTATCGACACATACTAGAAGTAAGAATACCTTTGTAAGCTTCTTCTTATGCTGACAGATATAAGTAAGTCTTTTACCCCCGGGTGAGATGTGACACTGCTGCAAGTGCATGACCATTTCAGCATGCACGCCGGTGATCACATGCATGCATGCCTGTGAATATCCCTGATCTCAGCAGGACTCAAATGGCTTACGGTTACCACATGATACACACACGTTCAAACGTACACAAACACGCACACACGTGCACATGCACACAGTCTCCCCTCAACATCCATCATCCTTGCAATGACAGATGTGATTGGCTCATTGAATTGGCAATGATTGCCTTTGGCAAAATGTGTCACCGTACTGTAAATCATTCATTCAAAGTCAAATGTCCTCGTAAGTCATTTGTATGTCTTCTCAGTCCTGTATTCTGAGACACGAGGATTGAAGGACCTTCTGAGCTCAGAGAATTAACGGTAAATTGTGAGATGAAATCTGATGCTTGATGATTATGATAAGGCCTCCATGATTCTCATTGGTTGGCTTCTGATTGAAAGAACCCATGCAGGAGTGAAAATACTTTCTCAAAGCGCTTATCTGTCCTGATGATATCACTATGTCATTGAACTGCTGTGTAACACTGAATAGCTGCAAAAGTTGGGCAATTTTATATATACAAAATATATATATATGAATGAATGAATGAATGAATTGAATGAATGAATGAATGCCTTTATTGTCATTGCATGTAAGTACAATGAAATTAGAGCCACTATATCTGCAATGACACTATATATATATATATATATATATAAACTCTTCTAATAATATACCATTTTTAATAATATACAGCAGATTGTCATGTGTTTAATTATTTTAGATCATAAAAATAATATTTGACTGGTGAGATTTATAAATATTACATAAATCATAATAAAGAAATTGAATAGAGGCAGAATAAAAGAATAAAAATAGCCAAAAGACTGACCAGAATAGTTATATTGCCAGTGGACACTAGGACTGCTGGGAAATCTTCACTGTGGTCCAGCAGATTCAACAGAACTGGGACTTCAACAGTCTTTGGCAGTGTAACCACATGTGCAGGGAAATTATAGCCCTGCTGTGAATGCCTGTGTGTATGCGTGTGTAAGATAGACACTGTGCCAGGCAGCCGCATTTCAGACAACCACAAAACAATGGCATGTTGCTTCAAATGGCACAACTGGATTAAAACCCTGCAATCAAAGAGAAAACTCTGGAGCACATGACATTTGAAGCCTAATGGAAAAGGAAAAAAGGAAAAGGCCTTTTCAACTCAAATAACTTCCAGAGACAGACATAATTAACATTTCTGCAAACTCAATAAAGCAGTGGCAAAAACTTACAGATAAGAAACATTAGGGATACACAGAGGGGACATCTCGTTCTCAAGTTGTTTTGTAACAGCTATTCATAATTTAAAGTAGTAAATGTTAGCTTCATTGCAAGCTCTTTGCAAAACGTAGCTAACGACTGAAGCTAGGCTAATTAAAGGGGCTCGTGTTTCTGGCACAAAAACAATGAGGGTTGATAGCATTAGACTTGAACAGATATATATATATATATATATATATTTTTAAAATAAAGATTTATTAACAGAAAAATATAGTTAAGTTAGAAGTGCAACAATGGTACTTTTCTCTAATTGTCTCCTTTTCAAGCACAGTATGTGCCACTTCAGACATGAATGTCAGACAATAGCTGTCAGTTACTGAAACGAGGACTTGTTATTCCATGATGCTGTTGGCTCATGGAGTTCCCAAGCCGACAGCTCTTCACCGAGACATAGAAAACACAGACATAAACGCTGGGCCACGAGGTACTGAGAGAGGGTTCAGACTAAGAGGGTGAGACAGCATGAACTCAGACCCAGAGGGCCCGTGCTTTGTTCTGGAGCTGTGCCTGTATCCCTGTCCACAAGACAATAATCCTGAGCTCAACAAGAGGGATGAGGATGATGAAGCTCTTCGAGGTTCAGCGTGAACAATATAACCAGAGGCCTTTTAGAAAGAGATGAACCGGTCACTGCTGGTCCCTGCAGAGACGCTGAAAGGCCAGATAGAGTAATGACGATGTTCTTGTGAATATTCGGATTTCACCATGAGAGCACATTCACAGAGACTTCATTATATTCCTGTAGCAGTGGATTGATTAACTAGTGGTATGTAAGATCAAAGTATTTAACCCAGTTATATAAAATACAGAAATGAAAAATGTGTCCCAAAGAGATGATTCTTCCCTCTCAGAAAAAAAGTTCCAAAGCGACTGGGGCAGTAGCCTAAGGTACAAAAGTGAAAAGGTAGATCAGTTTACCTAATTTACCTCTAAATTGTATATATATAAATGCACATACTTTAATTGTACATATGAGTACCTTTTAGCTTTTGAATCTTAGGGTAGTGTCCCAGTGACAGAATTGTCCCTTTTTTTTTCTGACAGTGTTCCATATCAAACTTCCATATCTCCACAGGAGTGTGTTATGACAATGGAAGAATGATTAACACACACACACACAAACGCATGCACCATATATATATATATATATATATATATAATTAAGCTACTGCATTTATGATTGAATGAAATGGATTGATCACTAACTGTTTTTTTTTTTGTTTGTTTTTTTAATGGACTGGTCAAATAATTAGTAAGGAACATTTCAGGTCTGATAAAAGGCACACAAAATAGCAGTTCATTGGCTGAGAGATTGGTGGGAGGGACGTCCTCTTTCACAGTTGCCATAGGAAACCTAAACCTTCCACGGTTGCCCTAGAGACAGCAGGGTCCCATACAAAATGCCTGAGGTGTGAGACTGCTTATTTGTGTGGCTGTTCAAGTCACTTTTAGATAACAGACCATCTTCATGCCATATGGAAGACATGACTTAATTCTAACAGTAATGTGTACAGCAACATGGTGTAGTTTGGCTTCAGGATTCCTGTTCTGAGATAGGGGTGTCTGCTCGGGCTGGTGTAAGGGGTTTTGATGGCTTGAAGTAACTTCGTTTAAATTAGGAGCAGATGGATAGTCAATGAACCCCGCCCTAAATATCATCTTAACCCAAAACTAAATGTTCACTTTTATAATTTATAATAATTTTATTATAATGAAAAAAATATGTATAATACAAATAAATAAAATAGGTAAATTATTATTTTTTAATTAAGATCTTAAGGTTCTGCACAAAATTTGAGAGTGAAAAAATTCTTGCAATACAGATCAATTTGAATTTAATTGAAAATATTTCTCTTCAGGTTTATACATCTAACAGGACATATCATATCACACACATGACGGGCCAAACAGAAAATAATTACTTGCAAGTTTGTTATGAATATATAAATGTAAATACAAATATAGATACAAATTCGAACATTATAATATAAGCCTGAAAATATAAATGTAAATGCAAATAGTTATAAGGAGATACACACTAGTACTGATTCATTCATGCTGTTTGTGAAATTACAGTCTGACAGCAAGATTTTAGATGATTGATTCAATCTGGATTAATTAGTTTACTCATTCAACTCATTCATATAAATTCAGGCTTATAAATATACATTCGGATTTGTCACTATATATTTGGATTTACATTTATATTTACCAGTCACAGCTATGTAATTATTTGCACATCATGGATTTATGAATGCACCGCTCATTTTAAAATCTTGCCGGTCTACTAATATTTGTGACATCACTGCTCAATCGCTCATAACTTTCCTTAACTCTACAATAAGTAAATCCACATCACCAGCTAATTTGACAGCAATGCCACAGAAATATAAGGAGCAACTGAAGTGACACACACACACACACACACACAAATTCTAAAGATGGCTGAGCAATTGTTTCTCTGCTGCATAAGGTCTATAGAAGCAAGTCTCACCCATAGGCAGAATGTATATAATGCTGCTGGGCAAGGCTTAAGGCCCATTCTCACCAAGGATGAGAACTAAAAAAATACACATACTAAAAATCATTCTTAATATTAAAGAATATCAGAGTTCACACCTCAGCTACAACGATAATAGCACAGAGAAACAATATCATTGAAATCATTTTCAGAGCAAATATTATTCAGCCGATGAAAGATAAAATCATTGACAGACGATCTTTGTCCAATACTGAGTTCTCCACTCTCAAAAATCGTCTAGTTATAAGCTAACTTATAACAAACAAAGTGTAGACATTATGTAGGTTAAAGAGATTCACTCAGCTTCATTGATTATAGCGGTACTTGATCGCGATAAATTGAAATGTGAGACAGCTTTTTAGTGACTGCACGCTTTTCAAATTGGCATGCCATGACATACGCATACAGCTTGCTTTTCTGTTTGAATTGTGGTTTGTGAATGTAGCCACTTTAATAACAAACAATTTATTGGGAGTGTCTATGGTGGGATGTTTAGGTTGTTGCTATAGATGACAAGTAACTGAAAACTACACTGATGTGTTTTTTTTTAAAGAGGAAGTGCATGTTCATAGCCTTACTCTGGAGTTGGTTCACCCTCCACCTATGGTCTCATCATCTCTCTCTCTCTCTCTCTCTCTCTCTCTCTCTCTCCTCTCTCTCTCTCTCTCTCCTCTCTCTCTCTCTCTCTCTCTCTCTCTCTCTCTCTCTCTCTCTCTCTCTCTCTCTCTCTCTCTCTCTCTCTCTCTCTCTCTCTCTCTCTCTCTGTGTGTGTGTGTGTGTTGAGGCATTTGCTGCTCAGTACTGTGGTCATTAAAACCAAACTGATTAAGGACCAGCGGGGGATTGCTGATTATGTATTTATCAGCAGCCAACAGATGCAATTAAAATTCCCTTCTTCAGTACTATCCAGTACCCCAAAACCCAATACACTTGCATTGCCCCATCTCATCTACTCAACCCTCAATCCACAATCCCCCACCCGCCCCCACCCCTTTTTACCCAGTATTTTCATTTCATTGCATAAAGTGGTTCATACATTTTGTCATCTTCATTTGTCCGGCTTGTCCTCGACCCATTATCAGGTAAGCCAGAGAGAGAAAGACGTCTCATTCTCTGCCTACTCTTTCTGTACTGTAGTCCTTCTCTTTTATAATGTTTGCCCTTTCCAAAACATTTATGCTGAATTTAATACATACAGTGGGGTTCAAAATTCTGAGACTAACAGAAAAATGCAATTTAAACCTTAACTTTATAATAGTTTAATTTTTTCGACTACAAGTAAGTTAACATCGGCAAACAATAATAAATGCAACAGAAGTATAATTGTTTATTGTCATTTCATGTTAATCTCAGCATATAGTAATTCCATTAAAGATGCACATGAACATGAACATTTTTAACTAACATTAGTAATAATGCTGTGACACATATTTTGTTCATTGTTAGTTCATGTTAGTCAATGCAGTAGGTAATCTTAACATACGAGACCTTATTGTAAAGTGTTCATTCTCCATTTCACCTAAATGGCTTTCGGGTCTCATTTTCCTAGTTTTAACAATAATAGACCAGCAAAAACAACTTGACTTGACTTATCTAATATACGTTTCAAACATTATTTAAGACAAGTAATACAATTAAAATAAAGAAACAACTGATCAATGTCCAAAATAAATAAAACTGAAAAGTTCAGGTACAGAAATTGTAACCAAATGTATAATAACACTGCATAGTTTTCTTTTCATTAATAAAATAGCCCTTATAAAGTCACAAAGGTTAACTCAAGATCAGTGAGTGATTTTCTTTTTCTTTTGTTCTTTGATTAACGTTAATGTTTATTAGACTTTATTAGACTTCAAAATGGTTTGAAATTACATTAAAACATGCACACAAGAATCAATATTCGGAATTGTACTTTTATAACAAGTAGGCTATCTGATTCCTGATCTTAAGTATACAATCCCAAAATTGGAATCAATTTTGGATTCCCAACCCTAGAGATGATGCTCTATGATTCACAGCTCAGCATGTGCCTCCGCCCATGACAATGGTCCCCTTGTCTTCCTGCCTATACCTGTCTGTGCCTCTTTCTACCTACTGTGTCTCTTCTCTCCAACCTTGCTGAAGCTAATGGGAAACTCATCAACTGTAATTAATGTGCTGTTTTGACTGAATGAAAGATGGAGTGAGAGTGTAGTGAGAGAAGAGGAAGTGATTAGTCCCCTCAGGGCCCTACACGGCCCTCCACTGAGCAACCAGATGGTCTTTTGTGGAGTGAGTAACCGCACGAAATCAAAGGAGTGACAACAAAGAAATTATGGATATGTTGATAATAGTTAAATAAATCAATAAAGTTTCCTCAAAAGTGAGACTCATTGGCACTCCCACTTAAGTACTTATCTTCTGTAGTCTATTAGGGCATAATGAATTATTCCCAAGCATGAATAAAAATAAATAATGAAAACATCATCAACACAGTCCTACCCATTCACACTCATCATATCACTAACTAAATGTGAAAGAGTCATAAAAACTACTTTTTATTAATTAACATGTTATTATTAAACACTTTTTATTCTGGCTAATCATCAACGATATGAGTCATTTATATCAAACCGACCATTGCTATTTTTTTTCCCAATCAAATAATTGATAAAAAGGGGGAAAAATATTAATATTTGTATTATTTAAATTTAATTTTGGCATCTAATCATTTGTAAATATTAGTAAAGCATTTCTACTTTAATTTGAAAAAGTACAACCTGCTGATATATAAGAAATTGAATATAATACCTATGTAAAAATGAACTGTAAAAATGCTTTTGAGGCACCTGTGTTGTGTTACCAAGTGATAAAATTCCTCCACTTACACTCCATCGCATCTCTGCGATCAGTGTACATTATTTCTACTCTCACATTATGAGTTCAGTTCTTGCTTCCTGTTAAACCTCCAAACTTGATTTAAACAGACAGAAACAATGTTGTCAGCATGTCTTTGTTTCTATCTCTTTAAGGCTGTGCCTCTCCTTTAGCTGCTTTCATTAACCTACTAACCTCTCTGAAAAATGCCTAATGATGCAGGAGCCCTCCAGGTATAAGCGAGAGAATATTAACTCCTCCAATTCAAGCTTAACCTCTTTGAGATATTTTAATCTACACTGCTTTAGATGTAACTTTTATCTGACATGAGCCAATTTGGAAATTACAAAGTAAAAACCCTGTATTAATCACAGCTTGTAGAATACAGTATTTATTCTAAATCAATATAGATGGTCCATTTTCCAGTCTGGGGTTGTTGACGTGCAGTAGGCTAATTCCTGACACCTTATCTTGATCTTGGAACAACAGTCCCTAATACTGCCACTGTCCTTTCATCTGTAGGAGAATATCTCCCCAGCAACTATCGCATGGGCTTAATGATTGGACGGGCATACGTTGCCATAGTTACGTGAAGCTCCCATCCTGCTCAGTCTTCCTCCTCCAGCGGCTGACGACTGAGAGGGGCTCCACACAACACATATTGTAACTGACCCTTTTATCAACCCCATCACAACTGCTTTACAATAAACAACTATATCATTTTGATGTTTAGAGCACCTGACAGTCAGGGTTCTGTCACCTCTGTCTAGTTCTTGGTTTTGTGACAGAGCCCTGACACTCCTGTTTTGTCTTGCCTGTGCCTTGTTCATGTGCTTTCATGTCATGTTTTGTCTTGTGCTGTGTTGCATGCACCTTGTGTTTATTACTGGCAGCAGGCTTTCATGTTGTCATGTGGCTTATTAGTGTTCTCATTAACTTTATGTTCATATCTTGTTTTCTTGGGGCACATGGCTGGTGATTGTGTTTACTTGGGGGCTGTTTCATAAAAGCCGCTTAGAAAAGCGGGGATTAAAGTCCAAAACCTGACTTGAATGAGCCGAGTTAAACATCCGCGCTTAAATTGGTTCCATAACAGTAAGTTGAGGATCATATGATCTTACTAATTTGAGTCAGGTTTAAATAGTCTAGATAATTGCGCGTGCACGCCATTCTCTAAAAGTCCTGAAAAGTCGAGCATGGGTCAGTCGATTTACTGTGGGCTACCATGGCAACAAAAGGAAAAGATAGAGCAGCGATGTTCACGGAAACATATAATGAAGAATTTAAAGATGTCATCACCAAAAAAGTCAATACAGCGGCAATAAATAAAGCAAGAGAGAAAGTTTGGCAGGAAATTGCTGATCGTCTCAATGCGTAAGTAGCGGTGTAAACTATTTAAAATACTTCAACATTTAATGTGTGTCACAATACATTGCAAAATTTGTGTGTGAATAACAGTAGGCTATAGCGTTAATTGCTTTCACGCAGCAGCAACTTAAGTGAAGGAAAAAGAACCTGGCAGCAGGTAAAAAATAAAATATAAAAATATAGTCTGAATGGTAAGTAAATCTTATGGTATATGTAATCAATGCTAGCTTGAAGTTCAGGGTTTTTTTGTTTTGTTTTTTGTTTTTTAATTATTTTCTTTATTGAAGCGACCAAAAAGAAGACATTGTAGGCCTAAGTACATCATAGCAGTAATGTCATGTGGTACTTGTGCTATTGTAATGGTGCATTTTGGTAAAAAAAAAAAAAAAAAAAGTTATATCAAGATTCTGTATGCTTTATGGATCCACCAGACATCATGTTGCCTGTGAGTATAAGACCTTTTAAATCAGTTATGTAAGCTAATGAGTTTAACTGAGTTTGAGAAGGCCCATCAGTTGAGGAGGATGAGGAGACTGTCTGTATGTTCAAGGAGGGGGTACTCCATCCATGCTATACTGTATTGAATATTAAAAAGTGTACTTGTGTGATAAAATGATCATAATGTGTTTTCAGGATGCTGACACTGTTCTAGAGTATTAAGAAATTAAAACAATGTGACAAGAGTAATGAAAAAACTTAAATGTTGCTACATAACCCGGAAAACATAAAAGGAGAGTATAAACGATACTGCCTTAAATAAATGGAAGCAACTGATATCGACATCGAGTATAAAAAACTAAAGATGAGGAAGTTGGAGCTGGAAATTCAACAGCTACAGAAAAATGCAAGTAGAACTACCTTTTTTTTAAAGAAAAAAAAAACATTATCTTTTTGATCATTCACAACATCTATTTGTGTGTTTTCACCCCTAACAGGCAGATTCACTCTGAATAAAGACAAATCACATTAAATACTTTGACTTCTGTGTGTTTGTTCAACTAAGGAGAAAGTTGAGGGGCCAGTGGAAAATTTTAAAGGCTACACAGTCATGGTTTAGACCATATTAAACATAATAATTATTTGTATATGTGTGGGCTTGGTAATCTACAAATATATGCAATCCCATCTCTTGAGAACCTATATCGTTGCCTATATCTGTCATTTAATGCCAATGGTTCTGACCTGTCTCTGAAAGTTCTCTCTCTTTGAAATGCCCTCCGCAAGAGCTCCCTCATCCAACACCTCATCTATGAAAGGACACGCCATGGTTAAGTTTGGAAACGAGTTCAGCTCCCTATTTATATACTTCATTAATTACCAAACTCATTAAACAAACTCACCAATTAAATACACAAGTTTTGAACATTTCTTAGTGCATTTATACCATATAATTTCTTACATTTATTAGTAAAGTACATTTCCTTATTTATTTATTTTTAAAAAGTTGCATTAATAGTGGTTAAGTAAAATAAAATGACATCAAAATACCAGCAGGTGAGTATAAATTGTATGCTCGTTAAGCCTGAACTCAGACTTAGCCTGACAGTTAGCCTGCCCCGGACCAGGCTAGTTTCCCAGCATAAGTTTCCAGGGTAACTGAGTTTGAACTATTTTAAGTTTGCGTTATGAAACAGAATTCACTGACAATAAGTTTGACTAAACAAAATAAGCCTGGCTTATTTTCTAATCTTGTTTTATGGAACAACCCTCTGGCCATGTGCTCATGTGTTCGTCAAGTTTGGTGGATTGTCATGTGTTTTGTGCAGCCTGGTCTCATTGTTAATACGTAGGTATTTTACGTTTTTTGCAAAGATAGAAAACGTACTTTTCAGTACGTTTGGATAGGTGCTGAAACGTATAATATAGACGTATCTGCAACATTTAAACGTAACAATATTACGTTTTTACAGCTACAAAACGTAAACTATTTACGTATATTCTATATCATAAAGATATCTGTATAATTTCCCTTTTTATCATTTTATACATAAATGTAAGATCCCGTAACCCTAATCCCAAACCTAAACATACCCATTTTATACTTAATATAAAAAAGGATAAAACGTAACGGACAGGTGTTGGGAAAGGGTAGTTTTATTAACAATATAACATTAAAATATATTTTGAGCCACCAATCCTACCCCTAAACCTAACGTTACCCATAACAATTCCTTAAAACTACGTAACAAACTACAATTATTAAGAAAAACATAACTAACAGACAAGTATAATCACAATAATTTATTTATTGCAAAAATGTCGAAAACCGATACCAAAAGCCGTTCACATGATGAAGCGTTGCAGTCGCAGTCTTCTCTCTGTCTCTGGCAGTATTGTAATAGTTTTGTATAAAGTACAGAGCAGAAATTAAATAATGAAAATGTTAATCCGGCTTCGGTTCGCGCTTCTCCATTTCAAAATTCAAATGAACTAAACTAACCAACCGGCACAGTCCTTCATGTCGCAAACTGTGACGAAGCAGGGAAGAGCCAATGAACGTTTGATATCACTGCCATAAAACATGACGTATCGCTTCTCAAGGGCGCAATTTTTGAATTTGAATTCATCAGCGCGGGGTTTGACATGTACGGTCGCTGCTGAGAATGGAGAGATCACGACTGGATAAGAGGCTGAATTAGGAGTTGTTTCTTACAAACAACTATGGATTCTAAAGATTTGGATTACATCAAACTAATCAAATTGATGTCTTTTGTGATTTTTTTGTTGTGTTTTATAGGAGAAAACGCTTTATGTGTCTCAAGGTAAATAAACTATTACAAAATGGTTGAACGAGTAGCTAACGTTAAAGACTGTATTTTTAAGGTTTTATAGTGTATTGTTTAACAACATGCAGGCGAAACGAGCAAAATGTTCATATTTATGAGTATTATATCAATAAATGCGACTGAAAAGTTCATTAATAAGACAGTGGAATGCAACAGAGTCAAAACATAATGCTGCTACGATATTAATATGCATAAATTGTGATACGTACAATGTGTACGTCGGTGGATTTGTTCATACGTAAATAAATTACGTTTTTGTGCTGTCAATACGTAAATATTTTACGTTTTAGTACTGTAAATACGTCAGTATTATACGTTTCTGCGCATATAAAACGTAATTATATATACGTATGATAGAACGACACTTTACGTATAAATACATACGTATTCTCATGAGATCACGTTGGTTTTGTGCCATGTGCTGTCTTGTCATTGTCTAGCCCCTCCCATCTTGTTACCTGATTATTATTTCATTTGCCCCATCTGTCCTCCCTCGTTATCTGCCTTGTTTGCTCCCTATTAATCCTCCCTGTGTTTTCAGTCCTGTGCTGGATTGTTGTTTAATGTTACCTCTTGTGTCATGTTAAGGCTTCTCCTCTAGATTAAAAAAGACCAAAGAGTTATTAAACTGTTGGTTACAACCAATAAATCCTTATTTTTAAGGAATTGGTTTAACAGGGATATTAATTATCTTATATGTTTGATATTTATGAAAATATTTTAACATAATATGAACAATGAATGCAAATCCATTGTTTTCCTGAGGATTTTAAAGAATTTAATTCTGTCATAAAAGATATTTCCCCTACTCTGATTCATCTTATCAAAAGTCATATTCAATTTAACTCCACATGAATGCATCCAAAATTCATTTTAAATGGCATTGAATTGATTAATAAAAAATGCAATAATAAACATATTTGTACAATATTTCAAATACAAAATAAAATAGCACCTAGAGAGCACCTTGGAACTCTGTTATTGATAATATTAATTGGAAAACTGCCAAATAAAGCTAAATATTGCATTAATAAAACCAAAGAAATACATTTTAAAATTTTGCATACCAAAAATATTTGGTGATATAAAGTGATATAAAAATATAAAGGTGAAACTACTCATTACATTACAAGTGAGACATTTCAATTTTCATGATTATGGCTTACAGCTATAAAAACCTTTTCACAATATTTAAAATTTGAATTTAGGCTTTTCATAAGCCATAATCATAAAAATTATAACAAAAAAAAGGCTTGAAATATCTAACTTTGCATGTAATGCTATACAGTATATTATATATTAGTTGGGGATGAATTTAAATATTTTTGCTTATGGATATAACATTTTGCCAACAGTATAAATAAATTAACAATGTATTTAAGACCTTTGTTAACATTGTTTTCATAATATACAATAATATCCTTTAAAGTTACTAAATTAAAGATAAATTCTGCCAATTCCTTCCAGAGAGTTTGGATAATTTTACATTAAAAAACAAACAAGTTTTTGTGAGACAAATGAGAACACCTCTTTCCCACTTTTACAAATGGAACATAAATCGTCAATATCAGAGTATCTAGCAATTAATGATTTAAGAATAATTGGTATGCAAAATTTTGCCGAGGCAGCTCAGAGAAGGCTCACTTGGGGTTTGCAAATGGATCTCTTGGCGGGGTTGGAGATGGGCTCTGCCTTATCTCGTCCTTTACCCGAGGGATCCATTGCCTTTACCCGAGGGATCCGTAGCTCCACGCTGGCCGAGACGAATTTGGTTTGCGGACCTAATTCATCTCCTCGACGGCCCTTCTTTCAAGATACCTGTCAGGAGAGACCTTCTGTCTCAGGCAGGGGGCACAATATTTGGTAAAGCTTCCGTTTACAGTCCAGTTACCCATGTAAATACTATGTACTTATTTTAGTAACTACAATTACTGGGTAATAACTAGTACTAACCCTGAACCTACCCCTAAACCTACCCCTGTTCCATGTACTTACCTTATATTAGCCAGTACTTTCTAGGTAAGTACACTGTAAGTATACTGTAAGTACTGTACTGTAAAAGGAAGCGTTACCCAATATTTCACCCCCGACCGGAGATTTGGAACCTATGGATTTGGCCTCTGAGGGGGGCCAACTTTTAGAGAGTGGTCTATCGACTGAGGTGGTTAAAACCATTCTTAGCTCCAGAGCTCCAGCCATAAGGAAATTATATACACTTAAGAGGAAAGTTTTCATGTTTTGGTGTCACCAGCATCAGCGAGATCCAGTTAACTCTTCAGTCAACACAGTACTTGAGTTTCTCCAGTATCATTTCACATCAGGTTTATGTCCTTCTACCTTAAAGGTTTACGTGGCGGCCATTGCGGCTTTCCATGCCCCTGTAGGTATTACATCTTTGGGTCGAGACCTCCTGATTATTTGTTTTCTTCATCGCTCCTTGAGACTGAAGCCTGCAGTTCGAACTAGGGTGCCTCCCACCTGTTTGGAATTTGCACCGGGTATGGTTAAGGCGTTCTAATACCCTAAGTAGGGTTACGTCCCTAAGGTGCCAACCAATATTCCAAGGCCTATTGTACTGCAGGCATTCTGTCCTCCTTCGTTTACATCTTTGGACTGTATCTCTTGTGTCTACTGCGGGCACTGGACACTTATGTCCACAGAGCTACACTGTGGAGAAGATCTGATCAGTTGTTTGCTTGTTTTGGTTCACCTAAGAAAGGTCTTCCTACTTCTAAAAAAAAAATCAGTAAGTGGATAGTCGAGGCTATTTCTCTTGCATATGAGTCCTCTGGCCAGCTGTGCCCTTTAGTGGTCAGAGCTCATTCTACCCAAACTATGGCGGCCTCTAAAGCCCTCTTATCAGGTGTTTCCCTTCAGGAGGTTTGGGATGCTGCAGGTTGATCCCCTTTATATCTTCCTGGTCATGACGTCACCCACCCGTGGCGCTTCATTCATTCCATTTGACTAGTTGACAGTAGACTCAGTCACGCAAAGGCGTTCCCAAAGCGTCGATGCATCGTCTTGTTCCCTTCTCAGGAACTAGGTGAGACTTTTCTTTTTTATTTATTTATTTTTTTGCTTTTTTTCCCCCTCAGGGTAATTTGTGGGTTTGTTTTTTCCTCTCTTCGGAGAGTTCAAGAATTTTTAGTTTTTTCTGACTGGCTTATATAGGAATGCATAGGAAGTAACAGAATCTCCATATGCCTTATTACACAGCCTATTAACTCTCAGCTTAAAAAAGGCATCTGTTTTGACAGACAACTTAATGACCTGCCACTCCTGTTCAGAAGAAGCAGTGCTGAGCAGCATTATTTGATTAGTAAAGTAAACCGATTGTTTGTGAGTTACAGCTCTGACAAGAACTTGTTGACTATGACAAAACTACAGAAGTCAAAGTATATTGCAGTACAATATCATTTATTTAACTGAAAATTGCAACTTGCAGATGGGGGCCATTTGCTAAAGTATTTATTAGGTATGCCCTTTGACTATTTTCATTTTATGGCCATTATTTCATAAATGATTGATATTAAAATTCTATATTCAAACAATTTAAACCAATCATTAAATGCTAAAAGTAAATGTAGTCATCCCAACATTATAATGTACAATATGAAAAATTATTTTTCTTTCAAGATTACATTTAAAAATTATTCAAGTTTTTAAATATTTACTTGCTGAAAATGGGGAAGTGCACTTCTTTCATTAAAACTCTCGGCATGGTAATGGATATGGTAATGCTAATTTATTTGGTCTTGGCGGAATAGATCTGCTATGCTGCTGCTGCACACTCAGAGCAAGTACAGAGATTTACTACTGCCAATACATTCACAGACATGCTGCTGTGAGTATGTAAGACATGCTGCACAACATATATGAAATAACTCCCCATAGCAGATCTTTACAGGTGGAGCTGAGGAGGAGGGTTTCTGAAAGTGCGCTGCAGACTGCTAACAGCAAACAAAGGCAAACATTTAAATGCTGAAGCAGCAAGCTCACTAACAAATTGAGTCTGCGCCATCTAGAGTTTCATGACCGAACTTTGTATATATCCAATAAATAAATATTCAGATATACAGATACAAAATATATATAAAAATAAATTACTGATAATATACACTTTAGTCCAAGTCATTAGGTTTCTAAACCTGTTGTCTAGAGGTTGAATTGTCATCAGTAATTTTCTGTTAAAACATTGGCCATTTCAGATGGAATTTCTCCCTCTTGGAATTCTGGGTCCTACTTTGCCATTTTGAGATAATGTGCACACGGGCCTCAGAACAATGTCCTTATCACACACAAGAGCAATAGAGAGGCAAAGAAGCACAAGAGGGGTAGATCACCCAAAACTCAAATGTCTGTCATCATTTTATGTATTATGAAGAATGAGACATTTCTTAAAATATCTTCTATAGTCTCACGACATGAGGGTGAGTACATGAATGAACTTTCATTTTAAGCCTGCCAGTTTATGGATGGTGCTCATAGCTGTGAGTCACCCACTACAGAGGCTCATCTGTAGGTGAGCTGGTCTGGATATTTATTGCTCCGTGACATTGCACTCAGACATCCTGTCAAGCATTCAGCTCAAATAACCCACGCTTTAGTTAAAAAGCGACTTAAAGAGAGACCAGAAAATTTGATCATATATGCTTGAAGATAAACATTCTCTCTGCGTTTGTCATGCTGTTTTCACAATTAATAATTCACTTTTAAACAGATTAAAATAGTAAGTTGGGACTAATTATTCATTTAAATCCATAGACATACAAATACATTTTAATCCCTAAATGTATTTAAATCCTTTAGTCTACAGCCTATTAAATTATAAGGTTTATGAATAATATTATTAGGTTTATGAATTAGCTTTATGAATAATAATATAGTACTATACACAAGTAATTTTAATAAAGCAATACATACCAAAAAAGAGATACTCTAACAAATATTTTAACAAACAGTAAAACAATGAGCATATAAATGTGATTGCATCTTTTATTGTGAAATTACCTGCTTAAAAAGCGTACTTGTGCTGCCCTTCTTCATGAATACCACTTGTTTTGATATTTTTTTCTGCAATGCAATGACATTCAAACTTTTCAAAGGACTGTCCAAATACATTTTGGGGCCACTGAATGTCTCTATGATATAAATAGTTGCACAGCTGTGTTCATTATCTGTTTGCATTCATGTAGGAGAGAGAGAAGAGCCAACTAGAAAGCTAGAAAGGAGTCAGGAGGTCAGAACAAGTGTGTGACTTCCATCCCCCGCACAGCCCTGTAAGTTTTCAATCTGACTTTTATTTGAATAGCGGAAATAAATGCACAACCAAATAGAGATTTAATGAGTTTTTAGTGCCTGCATTTCTAGCAATAACCCCAAAATTGGAATGCAGAAACAAACTAAATTTGGCCTTGCATGAACATGTGTGCATGCATGAATGTGCATGTGTGTGTTTGAAAGGATGTGTGTAGACAATGAGGAAGGATGAAATAAAGCAAAAGAACAAACCTTTAGAGATCTATACACACACACACACAGACACACACACACACACACACATTATGTTATTGTTGGAAACTGTGTCCGATTGTGGCAAAAAAAAAAAAAGCCTACATATTTTAAAAGATTAGAGACAACCCTTTTAGACCATGTGCCGGGCGTGACCATTGTTCCTGTCATTAAACTAGCAAAAGTGGATTCAGATACGCACTAAGTGCACACCTTGCGCCCTGTGCTTTAGACCATGAGCTAAGATCGTTAAAATATGGCCCTTTATGTCTATGGACATGTGTTTTATACACAGCAAGTGAGTACCAGTAATATGCTTGGCTGCCTCACCTTTACACAAACTGATCATCGGTGTGTCCTTGAAAACAGCTGGTTGAGTCATACAGTACATGTGTGTACACTACAGCATCCGCCTCATCTCATCGCAAAAGCCTGTGTAAACTCCCAATGAAAACGTTTCCACTGCCTCAGCTTCATGACCTTGGCCCACAAGCTTATTCCTGTGTGCTTGCTGTTTCAATGAACTATAATTCCAAATGTATCTCCTTTTCTTAATCTTATCCTGTTTGTCAAGGCATGTCGTCAAGTAAAGCCAACCAATGTAATCTACTTTATTGTAGCTCAATCCAAATGATTCCATTACAAATTATTGATTTTAGACCGATTACCAAGTCTGTCATGGATTCCAACAGCACGCATTTTGAAATTAAACTAAAACTCGGATAAAGCTAACATAAGCTCATTGGAAAAATGTGCCCCTAACTACATTTTTGCAAAACCCCCAAAAATTACCTGTCTACAATATACGGCTGTTTCCAGCTGAAATGAACACTAAAGTGGCAGCAAAACACAGACAACTTGTATTCCCTCCTATTCACACACATTATGATTACAGGGGCAGATTATCAATTAATAAAGAATTATTTTTTTGGGTGGTTCCTTGCACAATAGAATATTATGATATCAAAACACTTTTACCATTTAGAACTACCACATATACAATGCATTTAGAGTATGTGGTACAGTACTTTATTTTCATGTTTGGGCAACATAAAATAAATAAATAAAAATAAAATACCCACCCCACCCTAGGGAGAGAAGACATACCACACAAATGGGCAATCAGTACTAAACACATGATCCAGTTTGTTTGTTAAAGAAAAATAATTTCTTTACAGATGTAATAACCAACACTCTAAAAAATGGTGCTAAATAGCACTAAAAGTGGTTCATTGGCTTGTAATCATAGAGGAACCACTTTCAGTGCCACTTATCTTTGTCATATGGTGCTATGTAGAACCATAAGAGGTGCCATAGAGCACGTTAACCACCACAGAGAACCACTGAAGAATCAAAACTGGGCTTAACAGGTTCTTTAAATGGTGGTGGTGCTATATAGCACCATGACCACCGCAAGAAAAAAAAAAAAAAAAAAAAGCTGAAGAACCTTTTTTTAGAGTGTAACCATTTTGTCCAACCACATTTTAACAGTAGGGACTTAGGTGTTCTTCCAAAACTTGAGTATGAGTTTCTTTGCAATAAGAAGTCCATAAGACAACAAATGTTGTTGAGATTTTTGAAAAGTATAATGCTATCTGAGAATCTGAATATCATCACAAGTGGATTAGGTTCTAATTCAACATGTAATATTTCTGATAGAATTTGAGAAACATTAGTCTAGAATGGAGTGAATTTAGAGCAAAGAGCATAACTATGTAAGTTAGTGTTTTTTTTTTTTTTTTTAATAAAACACAGACTCTGGAGGCAAATAAAACATTATGGACATACTAATCATCCATGTTTGGTTTTTGGCCATAACAAAAGGGATGAAAGCAGATTGTCACCTGTTTATGAACACCGGCAACTGTGACTCCAATGTGACCCTGCTGACCTGTGACAGCACATGCTGAGTGAGCAGAGAGAGTCCTGTGAAATACCCCACAAATGTTGCCCCTTTATCTAATTATCTTGGCCTCAAAGCCCCACGGCTCATCAGCACACTCCGTTCTCCCAACCAAACAAAACACAGCATGCACAGAAGCCGAACCATCAGCCACTGGATTGTAATGTAAACAAGCCATTCTGCAACAATGACAAGCCATTGTTCCATGCTGGAGAGAGATATGAGCTGTTGAAACAGCAGTTGGACTTCCTACACTCATAGTGCACGGCTAACACTCACGCCAACAATAATTTATAATGCAAATCATGAGATAAGGTGTGGTATTGAATTAGAGGTGACATACATTATTGCTCAAGGCAATTTTCATGGAAGATAAGCAGCCCTTGGAGAGCGGGCGAATTTAAGTTGGAGAAAGCAAAATATTGTTGTTATTATTGAGTAACTTCATGTGCTCCAAGGCAAATCGTGATGTCATAATGGAGGGATGGAAGGAGGTTATCATTCTCTTTCAACTCAGTCTCTCCCACCCCGTCTCCTTATATGAGCCCCCCTCTTCCCTACCAACTATGCCCTAGGGTTTGCAATGGGAGGCAGCTATTGGCTAATGGTTTGATAGTGTAGCTGAGAATAACCACCAACCACGGGCAGGGTGCCCCTCCACACCGTTACCACAGCAACCCCATAAATGCAACACAGGGACCATGTGGAAACACCGGTTTGAGTGTAAACAAGGAAACGTACAGTAGCACATACTTTATAAAAGCTCATTAAAACGAAATGAGTCCATCACCCGAGGGTCTTACTTCCATATTTTTGAATCTAACAATTTAAAGGTGAGAGTTCCTGGTCACATCATTCATGTTCATATTATATTTTAATTTCTTGACGTCACTGATAATTGAGGGCAACGCTATGGGGCATCACTGAGTTAAGATCTTGACGACGTGAGGCTAGAGGATCTCATTATCCAACAGGTCCCTACTTCAGACAGCCCCAGGAGCACAGCCAGCATCATTAAATCAGAAATCCACTGCTTCTAACCACTGATGCCAAACTGCTATAGGTCAGAAGCAGAGAGTGCTGCTTTAGTTCTTAATGAAGTGTTATTACCGAATAGAATCTATTGGAAACTGTAGGCGATATCTGGAACAAATCCCAGCCAATATGCAAGCATTTCCTATCATTAAAAGATGGCTCTGAGAGGTAACCAATGCATTATGGCCAAAGACTTGACTCTTACCTTGGCAGGTGAAGCATTTGATGTGGAAGTGGACATGTTGCACTCGTACCACCTCTCCTTTGCACAACTCCCGGCAGCGAAAGCAGTGGATTGGTCCAGAGCTCCGTTCACTGTTGCACGAGCTTTGTTGATAAGGTACTAGTGGGGAAAAGACAAAAAGGCAATAAGTAACGGACATTAGAAGACCATATTGTTATTGGCTGATATTAGACTTTATAATGTTGGGATGCTTAAATATTAATATTGGTTTTAATTTACAATAAAAATGTACAATGCTTTATTTAGTCTCTAAATAAATCATTATAAATGCTAAAACAAAGTAGTATAGTATTTTAACATTTACCATTATACAAAAATAATTATAGCCTTATTCTTCTATATATGGTTCTATATATGAAGCATGGGTTTTTTACTCAACTCCAAAGAACCTTTTATGGTAAAAAAGGTTCTATAATGACAAAAAAGAACCCTTTTGGCACAACGGTTCTTTATAGGCTATAATTCATTCTTATATTACATTATTCTGCAAAATGTTGTAGTTGTAATTAAATTATTGTTCATTATACTGTTGTAGTAACTTAATATCACATTTTAATCATGCTGATTTTTGGAAGAGAAAAACTGAAATGGCACTCTTCGTGTGATATTGATTAACTACATAACATGATATAAATGTATTCATTTTCTAACCCCCATATCTTGAATTTTGTGATCATTCACATGCATTCACAAATACATTTTAGGGTCTTGATGTCTGTCAATAATATCAAATATTAATCCAGAAAGGACAAAACAAATGATAATGAATGAAACCAAAAGTTCTAGAACCTTTTAGGGGTTCTAAATACGTATCACCGTAAGATACTAAATACGTAAGAACCTTTTCTTCTAAGAGTGTACCCTCAAATGCTGTATTTGTGATTGTTTTTATAATAGGTCTAAGGGTTACATAAATAAATTCCTTTGCTTTCTCTCTCTCTTTCTCTGTAATGGCTGGATGTTTTGTGCTGATTGTCCTCTTCATAACAGGCATTCAAACACTTAGCCAGTGAATAAATCAATTATTGTGCAATCACTGTAGCAACTGTTGTTCTTGCTTTAGTCTAAAAGGATTTAACTGGGGAAAAATGTCAAAAACAGCAAGGGCACATGCCCTACTACCCTGATCTCCATTGTATCAGCTACAATGCTGGCAACAGGGCAGGCCTGTGATCAGATTTATCTGAGAAAGAGAGCCATGTGACAGCCAGGAACAAGCATTCCAAAACTAACTGGCCTGGTAAAGCACATTAGAATCTATGTGTTAATGAGGGTTTTATGTGCATCTTGGATAAGACAAATGTAATCAGCAAGCATGAAGTGTTAAAGTCAGGAAGTGATACTGATCAGAAAACATATTTTTCAACACTAAATCATGCTTATCAACGTGCCCTCACCTGAACCTGAATTATTAAGGATGCACCAATATTACAATTCTAGCCGACATAAATAAGTCAATAAATATTTTACACGTTATAGCAGATAAACGATAAATAGCTGGCACTGAAGACAACTACAATCAAGTGAAATTAAAAGAAGTGAAAATAGGCACTTAGGAACTTAATAAATTAGACATAGTGAATAGAATACAAAAATTGATATTCAATTTGAAATTGTCACATGCCTGTCCTGTCTTGTGTCACACATGGGTGTTTTGTTATTTTGGGCCATGTCTGTATGAAAAGTACATACATATAGCATATTGATAAACTGGCCAAGCATCTGGGGGCTTTAAAGAGCATTTTCACTGCAACAAACAATGTTTTGTATTAGAACATCCCTTCGCATATTTTCAGTCTATTGGAATAGAGAGTTTCATTGACTTTTCTTCATCCACAGCTGAAGAACAATGATCCATTAATGCTGTTATGCCTCCTCCAGTGGCTCAATCTCACACTGATAATATTGTGAGCACTTATTCCTTTGGCAGAGCAACACGCAGCCTGGCCGACTTCCAGAGCTGTTTTCTGAATTTTGTGTGTGGCCCTCAGCTCTGCGAGCCAGCGGTCTTTTGTCAGTGAAGAGTGCAGTAAAGTCGTGACGCTGTTAAAAGCAGATAACAGCCACAAAAGAGAAAATAAGAGATGTTTTGCAATATCACAAAACCAGAAGCATTTATGGTAATGTGAGAGCTATTTTCCCCAAAGCATTGTTAGACTGTGAGTTCCCCATAAGCTTTCACATACAATAACACTCAAATAAACAGAGGTGACAGCTCAAAAGAGAATAAACTGACGTTAAAAGACAGCATGTCTTTCAGGGATCATTAATCTCTCATTGGGTGTCACTGTGCTGGAACCCCACTTGCAAGAGGGGCCTATGGATGGGTGTAAACAAAAGGCTGTGTAATCCCTGCTATACCACATGCACAGATCAGGGGAGGACAAGCACAAAGGATTAAAGTTTTTAATGGCTCCTACATTAGATACCTTTCATTCATGCTTTAGTACAAAGTATTCCTGTAATAGAGGTTAAAATCTATATCCAAATTAAATTCAGGTTTTAAAGGGACAATGTGTACGTTTTTTTATGTATTTTATTATCTAAAATCAATATTTTTATTCATAAGTATGTCCTCAATGGTGTATAAATACCTCTGCTAATTATCCTACTTATCATTGTAAATTAATAATTTATTATCTTTATATAGATGGGACGGGTAGGCCCACGGAGGCTTCCATGTAGTTCCGCCATCTTGCTAAACTATAATAGCAGAGAGGGACAAAAAGTACCAGGCCAACACATTTCCACAACACGTTTTAGTTTAGAGCCAGCGTGACATAACTGAAAGAAGCAGAAACGGAGGAGCAGAGCAGTGAGAGGCGCTTGTCACTGTCCCGTCAAGTTTCACAGTCAGTAATTCATACTGTAACATTCGTTTCTTCGTTGTGTCAAGTTGCAGTTTGTTTGAAATAACAAATTTGTTCACCTCGACGAAGTGCTATTAGAAGACATCCTGTCATAGCTTTTTGGTACATAACGGTTACCGTAGATACAGCACGCATTTGATAAAGCAAGGTGCTGGAGAGCACAATTCGTTTGAATACAAAATACTATTTCACCACAAGATGGGAGAAATTCCTACACAATTTCCCTTTAAGAAGGAAACTGTCTATTATTGATCCTGACTTGACAGTCTTCTCAGTTAAAATAAAAACAACAAATCCCAAAACCCCAAAATAGGTCACTCTGTGCTGTCTTACAGTTTCAATGGTTTAAACATGTTGCCACAAACTCCTCTCGGTTTGCACCAAGAAAAAAAAAAAAACTCTCTCTCTCAATAAAAAGATACATACTTAAAATCCTGAATGTACAAAAAGGTAGATTCAAAGAAGCCTATTTCTTCAGAGAAACTTTAGAGCACTGATATTGAGCAATATATAGCAAAAGGGGCCGGTTACATCCGGTGCAAGGTGTAAGGTGATAACCACAGGACCTTAGGGGCCACTGCTATTTCTGCCCTCAGCAGAGGAGTCTCCTACGGATTATAGTCACAGAGGATTTTGGGAGAGTGGAGGTGACAAGGCTGCTCTCAATTCCTCCATAGGCAGGCAGAAGAGAGGTGTAAACAAGACCGTGTGGCCAGACAGAGTCCACTTATCCTTCACAGTAATGTGCACTGAGAGAAGACCTTTAAATCCAGTGATAGAATTAATGGCTAAGTAACACTCCTGTTTCCATAGTAGAGCCAGAACTCTTACTTGCGACAATAATAATTCTGACCAGTTCTAATTGTGTTTTTGGTGGTTGTTAACAGCATAGTTTACTTAAAATAACAAATGAATAAATGTACAACAAATAATATATTCATTCCATATATCTAAAACAATATAGAATATGATATTTGTATCATTTACTGTGATAAATTTGGCTGCAAAATCTGATGGGATGAATATATATATATATATATATATATATATATATATATATGGCTTAACAAATAGGCTATTTATATTATGCAAAAGTTTGGGGTCGGACTCAGTAAGATTTTTTTTTAAAGTCTTGGTGCTGCATTTATTTGATCACTAATATTAAAAACAATAATATTGAGAAATATTACTGAAATTTAAAATACATATTTTTTTTTATTTTAAAGTATTTTACATTTTATTTTATTTTTTTATTTTATGGCAAAGCTGAATTTTCAACTCCAGTCTTGATTTGCTGCTAAAAAAAAAAAAAAAAAAAAAAAATATTATTATACAGCTTTATATATATATATATATATATATATATATATATATATATATATATGATTTACTGACCCCTAATTTTTGAAAAATACACTATATCTTTATAAGCCATTATTTAACATTATTTAAGTTTGCATTTTCAGCCCCCCAAACTGGAGTTGTCGTGACTCCTGTAAATGCTTGGCCATATATTTATTTTTTTAGTTAGTGTAGTATAAACTGCCCCTTAGAGAATTCAAAAACCTGTTTGCAGTACAGTATGGGCATCTGGAGAACCTGACTAAATTTGATATATGAGTACTGCTACATTCAAGCCAACGCTGCTGTAGCGACAGGAGCTAAACTGACCCTGTCAGAAAAATTATCACTCAAACCAGCCAAACACAAGGTCAGACAGAATGAGGTCTGAGGGCCTCAAGGACTTGCTCCAGCCTTCAATCTGCTCTCAGGGTTACTAACGATTTGAGATTTTAACTAAGTTAAGAGAAATGTTGGGTCAGGGTCACTGGATGAACATACCTAGTGTCACTCTATGAGTTATCTCATTCACGACTTCTAAAGTAGATGATTCCTTGGATTATTTAATGGAGATCAGCAAAAGCCTTTAGTCAGCTGCAATTTACCATTGCTCATTGAGTAGAGACAGACAACACTGTACAGGAAACCAAATATTCTGGATTTTAAACTTGGCCCATTAACAGAGCTAGCCAAAATCACTCTGATAGGAACTGGGCTAACTGGACAGTAGAGAACATAAATAACAAAGAAGAGCACAAAATCTATTTAAGAAAATGCCATCCTTAGCAGTTTATAATGTATGCAAATATCTGTTTGTCAAAGCTAAGTTCTCTTACAAGAGGTTCTCTCGTATTGCGTAAGTTTAGCTTACGCTACGGGAAAGAATAATCTTCACGAGATATTGAAGCCAAAAATTATCCTTTATTTTTGTATTCATTGTCAACGCAGTGCCGCAGCTAGCAAACCCCGAGTAGGCTGTCTAGTGTGCTCATTGGGTGCCCTGTGGCAACTGCAGCAGCCTACCAGTGAGCCCGACATGACGTAACATCCAATAAAAGGGCGCTCGTGCCATCAACACGTCATATCCCACCAGAATGGGCATGGCTTAGCGTCTATAAACAGGGCCCGGAGGCTGAATTTCTGATTTTCCCTCGAGCCTCGCCCTCGCCTTCGACAGCTAGATGGCGCTCAAAGTCTGCCCTACCGTCTAAAGCCTGCAAGACCACGTCTGCTCTTTTCGAGAAAGACCCAGACCCAGCTGCCATTAAGGACCTGAGAAGCACGACATATCTCTCCTTTCGTGCAACCAAGTCTGCACCACGGACTGCCCCCCTTGAGCCCACACAGTGTGGCGATCAGAACCCGGAGACCATTCTGCCTCTTGTTGTACATATAAAAGCAGGGGAAGCTATCCCAGGGTTATCAGAATGGGTGCTACGCACAGTAAGGCAAGGCTATGCATTACAGTTCACTCGCCATCCCCCACACTTTCATGCCTGGCCACGACGACAGTGAATGCGGAGGTAGCTAGCACATGTGACATCTACTCCGATCAGAAATAGCAAAGCTGCTGTGCTAAGAGGCCATAGAACCGGTTCTGCCTTCCCTAGCGAGTCAGGCTTTTACAGCTATTATTTTCTCGTACCCAAGAAGGGCGGAGCTCTCAGACCTATATTGGATCTGAGGCATTTGAACAAAGCTCTCTTAAAAAGACTGTTCAAAATGCTTACGACTAGACAACTCCTCACGCACATTCGCCCGATGGACTCTCGATCTGAAAGAAGCCCTTTTTCAGATTCAGATAATACCCCATCACAGGCCATTCTGGAGATTAGCCTTCGACGGTCAGGCTTATCAAAATACTGTCCTGCCATTCGGCCTGTCCTTTACAGCCCTTTACATTCGCGAAGTGCATGGACACGGCTCTCGCCCTCTTGAGAACTCAGAACATGCAGAACTCAGAACACAACATCTTCGAGGGCAGACTGGCCTCTGGCCTGTGGTCAGACCAGGAGAAACTCCTCCATATAAACTGTTGAGAACGCGCTGAAACAGGGAATCGCGCCACTCAGTGCTCCTCATAACCCCAAGTTGGGAGAACCAAACTTGGTTAACGGAGCTGACGTGCCTGTGACAGACCCGTGGCCAATTCCGGTGAGGCCAGATCTCCTCTCTCAGACTTGCGGCTCGATCTGGCATCCCCATCCAGAGCAGTGGTCTCTGCATGTATGGTTGATCAATGGATACCTGTTGCCCTGCCAGACGCAGTAATGAACACAATCACACAGTCTAGAGCTCCTTCTACCATGTAACAATCTGATATGAGCAGGTCCCAGGTCTCACATAGTCTCCCTGTCCACTTAAAGCCCCCCTTTTGTTGTCCTCTGAAAAAAAACATTCCCCCGACAGCTGACGTGGATTTAATCAGATAACTCCCATCAGCTGCGAACTGACAGTCAGCTGATCTAGCCCGCGACAACATAAGCACAGTCACGACACGTGGTACAAATGACAGATACAATGGAGCACTGCATTCATCATAATGGAGATACAACTTGATTCTCCTATCATGCTAATAGTTACAATATTATACATGAAGAAAAATCTATGTGGTGATGCCACAACCAGAAGGCTCTATGCGTCTAAATGGTCTGTATTCTCCAAATGGTGCGCTGACAAAAACCTGGGGTTTCACGGTTGTTCAGTTAACTTCAAGAGCTGCTGGATGAGGGAAGGTCCCCTTCCACGCTCAAAGTATCTGCCAGCTGTTGCAGTGTTCTCAAAATCGATAAAGACACAAAAGACACAAAGACACCTACATCTTGGATGCCCTTGAGGTAAGCTAAAACATACCAAAAATTCATTTCAAAGTGAACTATTTGAGTTTCAGTGATATGTCAGTTCTGTCCAGGCATTCTTGCACAGGCTAGGACTTAGCTTTTTTAGTTGAGTTGTACTGTATCAGGTTATGTGCTATGCTTATTTGACCGGTGTCGCCGCTCTGCATTCCCTGTGAGTGCTTATACATGCGCTTATTCCTGCTTATCTGGGATCCGCGGGCTTCTCTGGGACACATGAAGTGGATGCTGGTGTTAAGAGAACCTCTCGTAAGAGAATGATTCGGTTACCTAACGTAACCTTCGTTCTCTCTAGATGACAGAACGAGTATTGCGTAACCAAGGTTATGTTAGGTAACCAAATCGTTTCTAATTAAGTAGCAGTTTCTTTTCCATTGTTATCCCAGCAAACACAGAACGTTCCCCTAACGTTCCCCAATGGTCCCATGAGGTTATTTGTTTGGGAACCAAACAAGAACGTTATAGGAACGTTCCATGTAGGTTATTTTTAGGTTCCATTTTTATAATGTAAGCAGAATGTTCCGGGAGCGTTCCCTTAACCTTAAGGGAAAGTTCTAGGAACGTTCTGGGAACCAAAAACTAACGTTCACAGAACCTAAATTTGTTTTCTGGGTATAATAGCAATGCAACAGAATCCAGTCAGCACTTTCAGACACTATAGGTAGTACTCTTTCCCTGTTAAAAATAAAAAATAATTAAACAAACAAAAAAACAACACTTTCAATAACATGCCTTGCAGATGTTGTAATGGACTGACAGTGAAATTACACTCTGTCTGTGTCCATCTACTGGCTTTCATATTTACATAGTCCTATAGAAAGAGCTCCATCAAACATATTGGCCTCTATATGTAAAGGGAAATGCTTAGAGAATGACATCTTTAAAAAGGATCTGCAAGAAAATAACTCCCCCTTGACAAGTGTTAATATGGATGGTGTTTCTCGTTTTTTTCCCCACTAGTGCTGCTAAATCATAACGTTGGGCTACAGGAATGACAAATGGGTGCTGAAGCTGAGCCGGACTGCACTCCAGATGGAATGAGAGTGTGTTTATGGTGCCATAGTGGGTCTATGTCAGAGTAGCATCAGGAGTAGCATCAAGACAGATGCATAGTGCATACAATTTTATCAGGAGAGCCTCCATCATAACAGGGCAATTTTTAAGTTTGTAGCCTCCACTTTACAAAATACTTTTTAAAAGAACCCTTTTTAAAATAAAGACTTTTCCCAATTTTAATAACCTTTTGTGTGAAAAATTTCCAATTTTTGTGATTAATAGAGGGCTTTGCCATAATGACAGCAATACTTTCTTTTATAAGCATGATAACACTTAAACGCATTCTATATGTTAATATCATGACAGTTAAATAAATTGCTTTTGTTTGTTCCTAATATTGATTCATGCTAATTTTATAGTTCATTATTTGTTTTTGTTTTTTAAGATGGCTGTAAAGGCTAAAAAGGACGCTGTAGTTACAGATAACTGTTGGTGTTTATGAGGTCTGAACACTGAAGGGCGAGCCGGGTTCCACTTCATTGCTCTCCACAGGGCAGGCATGACAGGGCAGTGGTGACAGAGGCACTTCTGTAAAAGTGTGCTAGCATGTGATTGATGTGAGGGATGCTGAGTCGCGAATGCTGACACAGGAGGAGCAGGGTAGGACAACTTCAGGAACCTTAGGCTGGACTCACAGTCACATCCATTGGCAGATTGTTACATCACTTAAATAATATTCATGAGCCAGGATTTTATGTACCCCCACTCTCCTTTTCTAATCCTTCCCTACGCCCTTCCTAATACACAATGTCACTATCTATCACTTGCTAATCTTTAAGGCACAGAAATCTATAATATTCACTATACTGAAGGCAGGAGAATTCAACAGGAGAACAAAGAGAAATAAAGACAGAAAGCACAGGGAATGGAGAACAGATTGAGGGAGCATTCCGCTACTCACTTGTCTGTCTGTTTTCTCAGTGGTGCAGAAAATAGAGGGCAGTTGATAATGGCAGTTGACCATACGAAACATAGGGAGCAGCAAATGAAGAGAGACCAAGTGACCTCGGTGTAATTGCTCGGCATTTTCACTGACTTAAGGCTATCATGCCCAATGTAGTGTTCAGCACGCTATTGTGCATGGTTACTGCTCCATTCAAATGCCATGTGTCTGCATGAGTGGCTAAATCAGGTAAGGTTGAGACTTTGTGTCAGTAGGGACTTTCTACAAAGATGTCTATATGCAAAGTTAATGTTCGATTATGTCATGAGCTTTATATGTTCTACAAAACACTCTAGGTCTCTTGGACCAGGCATGTCGGTTCATTTATCGGTAGCTCTCCAGCTAACCCTTTTTTGCCATGGGACACAGCTCGGCCACTGCACTCATTCCCTTGCCATCTGTCTGCATTTTAAAACACTCGCTCCCCATACGAGAACTCGCATGTAGCAGCCTCATCCCCAGCTGACAAGCAAAATGCTTTGAAAGAATGAATAAGGCAAGCTCAATTAGCTGATGTGACATTGCTTTATCAGAGTGAGCTGGTGCTGTGAGCTGTGTGTCCTGAACTAAGGGGTGGATTAGTTCAGAGAGTGGGACACATGTCGAAAAGCTCGTCTGTCCGCTCATCAGCTGAGAATGCAATTTAACAGCTTGCTGCAAGAATGCAAACCATTTCTAATCAGAGAACAGCAAGGCATTTGCCAAGTACGCACAAACAAACAGGAAAACAGCTCAGTTTTTACAGTTCTGTTGAACTTTTCTCATGAAAGGATCATTATTTATGAGACGTAACGGTTATGCTCTTGCAGCATCAGCTGACTCACTGAAGCACAAGCCTCAAAGGAGAGCGGGTCACCAACATAATATTGCACTGGCCACCTCTCTGTTTTTATTCTCTGTTGGTGTGTGTCTTTTTATCTAACAGATTTATACAGCATGTAATCAGAAATAATGATTTCATTAATGCTTTAATGATTGGATGAGAGAGCTAAATGGATGCAACCAAGCATATCTGAGTGGCACCGAACTGGACAAGTTTTCATAACATCCTTTCACAAGACATTTGATCTCCAAATTGGCATTTTGCGTCAGGATAAGCTTTTTTCAGTTCAGTTTAGCTTGTGCAAAACGGTCAGACATCTAGTTGAAATAACTTCTGGACAAATTATTTGATGACAAAAGTCAGTTTTGAAAGAATAACAGTCCTACTCATCAATCCTGAGCACAAGACTCGTTTTTAACTCTGAATAATAATAAAAATTATTTTATTTTTATTGATAAAATAGCATTATAAGAAGAAAAAATAAATAATTATTACTAATAGCCTATTATTATCTTTTTATATTAGGCTATTTATTACAATTATTATAATTATTTCAAATACAAGATTCATTGAGAATGTCTTTGGGACATGCCAGGAGCAAGAGGTCAAACGCTTGAATAAGACAAACTGCTCTAATTTTACAAGGTCAAGATAAAGTTTATTTATTTGACCTTAAATTTAGATTTCTATCTACTTCGGATATTTTTGCATTATATCATTCATCTTTTCATTTAGACCAAGCTAACAATGGCAAGAATTTACTCACCACTCGTGCTCATGATGCTGAAACAATAATCCAAGAGTAAATTTTAATATCCAGACAACAGCAGTCGCCTATTGTTCAACCGATAAAATCCAGTTATTGAGCCTCAGCTTGTAGTCGAACCGTTAGAGTGGGATAAAAACTCGAGGAATAATTAATACAAATTGTAAAGCTCCCAATGGGGTGCAGTGATCGATTGGTTAATAATTGGAACGGTGGGCTTAAAGTACTGCACCCCGTGAGTACAGGGCGGACGACCGACCTGAAATAAAGCGGAATGTTGCCTAGTCACATTCCATGATCTGCTGCCGTTTCTCGAATATAGCCTGAGATAGTGCTGAGCAGTGTAGCGTACAGTGGACGAGGCGCTGTCACTGTACTCTCGCGCTCGCATCTATGGAAGCGCGCGCCGGGGTGACGTCAGGCAAGCGAGAGCAGAGCAGCGTGTTTCCTCGCACCCATCTAATGCAAGCGCGCGCAGCTCTGTTAAACAGATTTGTTGATTGTAATGGCAGCACTCTGTTTTTGTAGCTTGCAGCGAAATTGAGGTGTGTGAGGTCATGCAGGGGAAAGTTGAAGTGCAGGGTGGGTTTTCAGATTACGGCATACTGTATATTGATGTATAGCGCCCTCTTATGCAGAGTTAGAAAAACACAATGTAAATAGGCTAAAGTAGACAAACTGGATTAATTTAGTAACCTATACCTGCCAACAAAAGCTTCTTACTGTGACAATAATTATCCCGTTTGGAACCTAATTATGTTCCAGAGAAAGACATATGACCACGCTATAAATGTAGTAACTATTGACAATATCTTTTCAATTGGGCTATGTATTTTCTACTGGGCAATAATAATGAAATTATTATTTGAAGAGTTCAGATGCAAAAGCCTCTAAATGCCATTTGAAATTTTCTTTTTTAATGATGATTTTTAACAAACTTGTATATTTAAGTTCAGTAATTTCACTTAAATAACAATTAATAGGTAATTATCATTGCCATTTAAGTGAAATCACTAAACTTAAATATACAAGCTTGATAAAAATTATCATTCTAGAAGAAAATTTCAAATGGCACTTAGAGGGTTTTGCATCTGAACTCTTCATTTATTTTTGTATGTGTATTTATTTATTTTTTAGAGCCAACACAAAAACAGACTCCCTGATAAATATTTACTGGTGACTTACTGTTTTATAAATAAACAAATAAAATAAAGATGTGTTTTTAGTTTATTTGCATTTGTTATTAAAGTCATTTCAAATCAAGGTCAGTCAAAAGGATAGTTCACTTTGAAATTAATTTTTGGTAGCCTATGTTTTAGCTTACCTCAAGGGCATCCAAGATGTAAGTGTCTTTGTTTCCGCGGTAGTTTCAATTTTGTGAAGTACTAATATCGGATCTTTTCAACAAAATTTGAATGGAAGGACAACTACCGTTATCCTGGAAACAAGCTATAGTAATCACAAACCAGAGAAAGATTCTGCAAAGCTGGAAATTATAGGCCAATATCTCTTGCGTCTGTAACGTCTTTAAAGTAATGGAAAAAAAATGATTATTAATCGACTTTATTGCGTGTTAGAAAGCAAAGGATTAACAGCTCCTTATCAGTATTCGCCCAGGTAGATCCACCTTATGCACTAATAAGATTAGAAACTGATGTTAAAAAGGCTAGCAATGAAAGAGGTGTTAGTGGCAGTACTTTGACATTGAAAAAAGCATATGATGTGTAGAGAAGGATTCCTATTAAAGTTGCAAAGAATTGGAATTGAAGGAAGATTTTATAATTGGGTTTTAAGTTTCTAATTTAGATGTTCGATTCAAGTCAAGGTAGGCAATTCATTATCTCAGATGGTGAATACAGAACACCACAAGGAAGTGCCTTAAATCCTGCATTATTTAACATAAGATAAATGATATACTGTATGAAGGAATTCATCCAGGAATTAAAACAGCATTATATGCAGATGATGGAGCAATGTGCAGGGGAAGAAATGTTAAATATATAGTGAAAAAAATAAAAGAAGCAATTGAGAATGTAGAGAATTGGTCTGTGGAATGGGGATTCAGATTCTTGATTTTCAAAACACATTGCCAGTTTTTTACTAAACAGAGGATTTAAGAAAATATTTAACTTTATTTATATAAAATATGTTATGGTTTGACTCCAAATTAACTTGGAAAATTCATGTCAAATATATTGAAGAGAAATGCAGCAAAGTACAAAATCTAATGAGATATGTAGTCAAGAATGTGGGAGTGATATACAATCTATGATCAACATTGTGTTCTCTTACAATCCGTTTGGATTATTTATGCATTATATATAGATCTGCATCAACTAGTCTGCTAAAAATGTTAGATTTAATTCAAGCACGAGCTTTGAGATGTATCACATTAGCTCCAATCTCAGCAATGCAAGTGGAAACAGGAGAGTCAGAAATAAGACGTCAAAATGTTGTTCTGTTGTCAAAATGTAAAAAATTCTGTTGCTTATTGGATCAATTTACTAGGGCATAAACACAGGAACATTTTGCAAAAGCAATAATCGAGTGGAGTTAGGAAACAAAAAACTTAACATGAACAGGATTTGCATGGAATGCAAAGGAATGGGCTACAGAAATGTCACTAAATAATCTATTATTTTCATCAACGACTTCCATTTCTCCAAAACCACCCTGTTTTTTTAGTCAACCGGAAGTTGATTTCCAAATTCATGAGAGTGTTAAAAAAGGACAAATTGATATTAAAAGGTATACAATTGAATATATCAGAACAGTTTATTATGCATTTCTTCCAATATACACTGATGGATCAAGAAATCCTGAGGTCGTACTGGATCAGCATTTTATGTTCTAGAATTTAAAATAGGAAAATATGGGAGATTAACAGATGGGGCAGTGTATACAGCAGAATTGGTGGCAATTCAGATGGCTCTTAGTTGGGTGGAAGAAGTGATGCCAAATAAAGTTGTGATATGTTCAGATTTAATTGCATCACTAATAAGCCTAAACATATCAAACAAGTAGATGATACCTTTGAAATATTGAATATTTTGTATAGATTAAGGCAAACTGGAACAATAATAAAATTTGCTTGGGTACCAGGAAATGAAAGATCTGATAAAATGGCTAAAGAGTCTTAAACTAAACATCCCTACTATTACAGTTGCATTAAGTAGGATGGAAGGAAAAAATATCATTAAAGAATCTTGCAACCAGAAATGGCAAAGAAATTAGAATGAATGTAAAACAGGAAGACATTTTTATAAATTTATACTGTAAGACAAAGTATATTGACACCAAATTTGTATAGAGACGATAAGACTAATGGGAAACATGGTACAGCCTAATGCGACATATGTAAGTAAAGGAAACAGTTGAGCATGTGTTGTTATGTTGTCCTAGGTATGCAAGGAAGGAGTTAATAAGTGAGCTACAGGAATTGGGATGCAAAAATTTACAATCAATAACATATTAAACACAAAACAAGAGATCCGGGGAAAGGTCAGTTTTAGAATTCATCAAGCATAATGGTCTTAGGATTAGAATACAGACATCTTTTAACATACATCTAGATGGAAATCACTTCACACTCCAGCACAGGTGGTGGCGATATGCACCAAAAAGTTTGTATGCAACCCGCCAAATAATCCATAGAAGAAGAATAAGAAGAAGAATGTTTGTTTTCTCACACAAAACGCTCATTTCGTGTCTCAGGCCATCAATGTGTACTTACATTTACAAGGCATTAAATCATGTTTAATTTGGACTTCTCTGTTCAGACTCTGTGAGGTTGTGACCATAAACCTGCATTATTATGACAAGAACAGTTTGACCTAAAAATATTAAAATTTAAACTACTGCGGAAACAAAGACACCTACATCGTGGATGTCCTTGAGGTAAGCTAAAACAAACCAAAACTATGAACTATGCAGAAAACCTTAATCTGACAATCTGCCATTTATTGTACTCTTGGTGTACACTAGTAGTCACTCTTTCATCACTTTATGTCTCGCTTATTGCACAACCTCACTAATCAACCCAGTATTCATATCTTTCTGAAAGAAAAATATATACACTCTGAATATACTCTAGCCAACAAAGAGATATAACAAGCATGATTAACTTTACACCAGTGCTATTTAGAAAAGTTATAAATCACATTCACAATTTTTCTGTTTGTTCAACAGAATACTCATAGACCCATAAATGGTAAATCCAGTACACCCTTACTAAAAGCAGCCCACGACATCCGCTGAAAATATAACTACCACACTCCTGGAGCAAAGCAGAGAGAGCATCTGGAGTTAGATAGACAAACTGAGAGAGGAAGAAATGTTGAGTGTGCGAGGCGCCTGACGCCTGTCACATCCCTCTATTGTGCAGTTTCCTCTTGGCACTTGTTTTTGTATACACACATGTCAGTGAAATAATTGTAACACACATCAGGTTTGGATGAACAAAAGAACGATCTGCAAATACGAGACTTCCTGTTTGATCCAAACGCCTGTCTGCTCCCACATAGGTCAGGGCTGTTTTGAATACAGAATAATAATGCAAGGTGCAGTTTGTACTGAAATATGACAGAGTCCTCAACAACAGGAAGTAGCTCTTCCTTAGGGCACTGGTACAAAGGGGCACTGGAACGCAGTGCCTCCCTGAACTGCCCCCACTGAGAGCTGCCCTGGGGTAGGCTATATTTACTAGCCAGAGCTTTATTAGCCTTTTATTCGTTTTTGCAACACACAATGATGTTTTATTGACAAAGTTCGGGAGGAGCAGTTACAATTAATTAACCCAATCAGCACAAGTGGAGATCAATCAGTAATCCACAAGATAAATAACAGCAGAACCCCTTTATTCCTTGACAGTTTATCAGTTTATCATTAACTTTTGAATGTACAGACAAATCTTAAATATGTATCTTTTTAATTGTTCTTAATTTTATTTAATTTCTTTTTTATTTCTTTTTTTCTTTTTTAGCAGGGACAATCAGAGAATATTTCACACAAAAAATAAAATTGTGTCAGTGATTTGAATTCGAGACCAAACATTCTTTTCAATTAACCTGTTGATCCACAAATACTAAATCCACTTTATGAATTAGACAAACTGGTTCCTGATTTAGACTCACTGACTCACTGTTTAACTTTACTGGTTTAAATTGGTTATCGTTCAAGTTCAGTTTTGAATTTAATTTCTATACCACGGCTGATTCTGTTTACACTAATGCTCATCAATGTGCACTACACTGAATGAAGTATCATGACGTACTGTATACTAATCACAGACTGCCAATATTTAATTCATTATTTAACGATAATGCAAGCCAAAAGTGGGTTGTTCGCCTGAACTGCAATCAAATATCAGTCAGTGAGCTGAACTCTGATCAGCCTAATCAGTGAGCAAATCATTTTTTGTCCAAATTGTGGCTCAACCTGTTTAATGAAAAGAAAATGTCAAATCGTTTATGGCTCCTGAGATCAAATCACTGACTCATCTTTTTTTTTTTTTTTGACTTTTTTTTAAACGTGCCCTAAGATTACTGAAGTATCCTGTATTGTGATATATAATATCCACAAACTGCAAATATTTAAGTTGTTATTTAAGTTATATATATATATATATATATATATATATATATATATATATATATATATATATATATATATATAGTACGAGCTAGCCCAATGTAATTTGTTAACCCAAACTATAACCAAATCACTGAGTCAGTGAGTTGAACATGAGAACCCGGTCAGTCCGATTCAGGAGTGAATCCATGCTTTGTTGAAAAGAATAAGATAATGTTGAGTGAATTATAATATTATACAGTATTACAATTTACATATTTACGAAACAAAACAAAAGTATACACATTGATGTATATGCTAACTACAAAATGCAGAAACATTTCAAAAAGCTTTGGAACACACTTGCTGTGGAAAACATCAGCTGCTTGTCTTGCATGCCATGTTAATGCCTTGACTATGGTTTGGGCACATGGCCTTCTGGCTCCACCAGTGTGGGGGGTTTGATTCTCTAACGTTGATGTGGTATTTAATCCATTTACCAAGACCATCTGACTTGTCGCAGGACTTAACCACAGCGTAGTGCACATACTGCCTTCTTTCACAGACAGTCAGCCAGTCACATGTCTTCACAATATATTTTCTCAGGGTGACTTTTGTAATGGCTCGACAACAGTCTAGAACCTGCAGTCTGTTCCAGGGTTTATATTTAACCAGCAGAGAAAAGCAAGAAATGACTAGCTGAGCCAAGGGCCAGTCTGTATGGAATTACTTTTGTGCCATGCAATAAAAATGAACGTAACTTTTCAAGAAACTGATAAATTGAAAAAAAAAAAAAAAAAAAAAAAAATCTTGCCGCATTTCTTCACTTCGTTCTTAATAAACTGCATGTTTTGCTAAATATTTCTCATATTTCTGATCTGAAATTACAAATGTGCTTCCAGAGTTTTCACTTAAGCTTCTGAAGTTTTGGTTTACGCTCCCTGAGTTCCCTATCGTAGTCACTTCGAGTTACGTCAGAAGTGACGGAGATTGGGGGTTTCGCATAGAAAGCCAATCCTCTTCGAGTATTAAAACACGAGCCAATGGCATGCAATGCCTTGGGGCTGCGGAAATTTGCATAGCGTACTCCGCCCTACTCCGTGAGTATAAAAGGAGGAAGTGAACGCAACCGCAGTATGTTTTCGCTTCGGAGCCAAGAGAACCTCTTCACTCCTGAAAGCACTGTTCAAGACTCTTCGAGACGAGCGTCCTCTTCAGTGTTGGTGTGACGGCGGTACCCAGCGAGATTCTGCATCGCCTGCGATCTGAGCAGTGGTCTGCCAGACTTTGCGCTTCTCCCTGGTCGCTTCAGCGCTGAAAGAGTGAATTTCCTCCTCTCATTGAAAGAGCTGCACGCGCACGTCTTTTTAAAGACGGTTCGCCCGTGCTCTTCTGGGTGTGATTGATTTCTGTCGTCATCTGATGGTCACGATCGCTGCTTTGTATGCCTGGGCATTTCAGCATGCAGCAGCAGCGTTCGTGGATGACTCATTTTCCTTCTGTGGGAACATGACCATCTCTACACTGAGGTCGAGACTCAATGATCTCACTTGAGTGAGAGTCCCGGTCCCCCCGCTCGATCGGTTTCCTCCATAGGGGGCCCGTCGACCCGGGGACCTGGTGATTTACGGTGATGGTGTGGGATAAAGCCCCGACGATTCCTCGGGCCACACCTCCCGCCTCAGTGCGAGAGCCAGCGAGCGTTAGTTCGATTCAGTCGGTTGCTTCTTCGGTGGCACCGGCTGCTTCGGCAGCGCTCCAGATGATGATGCGATGTCGATCACAGCATCACTAGGCGGGCTTGACTCCTCGGAAGTGAGGATGCGGCCGCGTTGCCTCCCTCGGGAGCGTCAGCGCCGCCGTGTCTGATCCCGCGATGATGGCCGTGCTATCTCGGGCGTCCGTGAGCATCGGTGGGGGTGGAACTCCGCCCCTCCCCGATCTCTCGCGGCTGAATAATTGGTTTTTGGGTAACGCTGCCGCCTTACGGCCACGGCCAACCCCAATTTCCTTTTTTCCCCGAGTTGCATGCGGAACTGACACGCACTAAAAAATAAATAAATAAATAAAAATAAAAAAGCGTGCTTAGTTCCCCGCCCTTCCTCCCTCGGCGATGCGGCTGTCTGTGGGTACGCTGGGGCTCCCCCGGTCAACCGGCGGTTGCTCTCAGATGCCCCTCCAAAGCCTATGGGTTCTCGTCGTCTATGGCGGCGCGATTCTGTAGAGCGGCGGGACAGGCAGCCTCCGCCCTGCATATGATGAGCACCTACAAAGCTAGCTGCTCAGGAATGTGCACGAGGAGGTGACGGACCAAGCGAGCTGCGAGCCTGTCGCCTACCTTGTCCTTAAACGGGTCACGGAGGCGGTCGCTCGCTCCCTTGGTCAGGTGATGCCACCGCTGTGGTCCAGGAGCATCATAATGTTCGGCGGTGCGGTCCAGGACTTTGCCCAGCACTTCTCGACCGCCTAGGAGCAGACGAAGGCGGTTTCTCTGCCCCGACGGCCAGCTGCTGCCTCCAACCAGCCGTCGGCTCGGACGCCTCCGCCAGCTCGCCGCCGAGGACGCCCCCTGCGGCTCCCTTCCCTCCCACGCGGCCCCAGCAGCAGCCTTCAGCCGGTTCGCGTCGCGGAGGAGGCCACAGGTAAGCGTCCCAAGAAAAGAGCCCCCCCTCAGGCCGCGTGCCCCGCTAGACGCCAGGCGAAGCGATGTTCCTGAGGCGGGCCGCTCAGTGATAGTGTCATGGTTTTTCTCAGGAGGCGGTGGCAGGGCCCCTCCTTCCCCGGTGGAGGGCCGGTGGAGAATCTTTTGTTCTAGCTAGCTCCCTGAGCTGGTTGAGGAAAAGCTGACACCGTCATTGAGCACACAGACTGGAATGAGCGCGCACGACGTCCAGTGCGTCGCCCCGTTCATTCCTCTCTGTCTCGGAGGGCGCGGAAGGGTGCGTGTGTCGTCCCCGGCTACGCCAATCCCTTCCCCCTCTGTCGCCAGACCCCGGCAGAACAGACCCCCGTGGAACGCTCTGCCTTCCCTGGTCTCTTCTGTCGGGAGCGGGTTTCGACGGTGCATCCGGACGGGGTAACTCCTGCACGCATGCCGGTCGACCCGCCTCGCTGCCCCTCCGGGGGACGTCTGTGGTTCGCATGACCCCGTTGGCTCACTTCCTGGAAGCCTGGCTAGCGCTTCCCGGGTTCCCGCTGGGTCATCAGAACGATCGGATTCGGCTACGCGATTCAGTTCGCACGGTCTCTTCCCCGCTTCAGGGGAGTTCGCTCCACGATGGTTGGTGGCTATGCCCCAGTCTTGAGAGCGGAGATTGCGACCCTGCTGGCGAAGGGTGCAATCGAGACGGTCCCTCCAGCCGAGGTGAGGTCCGGGCTTACAGCCCCTACTTCATTGTCCCAAGAAAAGACCGGTGGGTTACGACCGATCCTGGACTTGCGCATTTTGAGCCGTTCTCTCCATCGACTACCGTTCAAAATGCTCATGGCCAAACGCATTTTCGAATGTGTTCGGTATCAGGATTGGTTTGCAGCGATCGACCTGAAGGACGCGTACTTCCATGTCTCCATTCTCCCTCGACACAGACCGTTTCTTCGGTTTGCCCTCGAGGGCCGGGCATACCAGTACGCCGTTCTCCCATTCGGGTTAGCTCTGTCCCCTCGTGTCTTCACGAAGATCGTCGAGGCAGCCCTTGTTCCCCTTCGCGAACACGGGGTTCGCATCCTGAACTATCTCGACGACTGGCTGTTACTAGCACACTCTCGAGCTCAGGTTTGCGAACACAGAGACCTGGTGCTACGGCACCTAGCCCGTCTGGGCCTTCGGGTCAACCGGGAAAAGAGCAAACTTTGCCCCGTGCAGAGGATCTCTTTTCTCGGCATGGAGATAGACTCGGTCGCCATGTCCGCGCAGCTCACGAACGAGCGCGCGCACTCACTGCTGGCTTGTCTTCGACAGTTCGAGGGCAAGAGTGCGGTTCCACTGAAACTTTTCAGAGGCTCCTGGGGCATATGGCATCCGCGGCCGCGGCAACGCCGCTCGGTTTGCTTCATATGAGACCGCTTCAGCTGTGGCTTCGCGATCGAGTCCCGAGGTGGGCATGGCATCGCGGCTCGCTCCGAGTTCCAGTGACTCCGACGTGCCGCCGTTCCTTCTTCCGTGGTCGAACCTCAGCTTTTTACGGACAGGGTCCCTATTCAGCGAGTTTCCAGGCATCTCGTTGTCTCCACGGATGCGTCTACCCCGGGTTGGGGTGCCATGTGCAATGGGCATGCAGCCGCCGGTTCCTGGACAGGAGCCCAGCGCCTCATGCACATCAATTGCCTCGAGCTGTTGGCAGTACGGCTCGCCCGCACACCGCTTCCGAGCGTGCTCTAGGGCCAGCATGTGCTTGTCCGCTCAGACAACACTACGGCAGTAGCGTACATCAACACACCAGGGGGGGTCTACGCTCGCGCCGGTTGTCGCAGCTCGCCCGCCACCTCTTGATATGGAGTCAGAAGCACCTGAGGTCCCTTCGTGCAGTTACATTCCTGGAGACCGGAACCGGGCAGCCGACGAGCTGTCCCGGGCCCGTCCCATCTCCGGCGGATGGCGACTCCATCCCCAGTCGGTCCAGCTGATTTGGGACCAGTTCGGGGAGGCACAGTTAGCCTGTTCGCCTCTCGGAACTCGTCCCACTGCGCCCAGTTATTCTCTGACC